>NQII01001398.1:37684-104832 GCA_002778355.1 Clitarchus hookeri
CAAAAGAGGTACCTCCTGGAAGTCACGGAGCTGTTTTCTCGATGGATGGAAGCTTTCCTGTTACCCAATCAGGAAACAACCACGATTATCTATCAGATAGAACGAGAGGTCTTCCTACGATGGGGATATCCAAAATGCGTGCTAACCAACAATGAAGCTCAGTTTATGGGCGTAAGGTGGATGAAAGCATGCGAGACATGAGGGGCCTGAAAGTTGTACGACTCCATCCTACCACCCACAGGCCAACCCTGCCGAAGGCCGGAACAAAAAAGCTCAAAAGGAACATCCGCATAAGAATGGGTGACAATCACATACACTGGGATGCACAACTACCGGAAATCCTGTATTCATTATGACGGTGGCATAGTGATGCCATTGGAACTTACCCCACCCAGTTGATATTAGGATATAGCCTCCGATGACCCGGGGAGTGGCAGTGAGAAACCAAACCTACAGAACTACCCGCCCCCAAAGAAATTAGAAGAGCTGCGATCCGGAGAATGGGGGGCATCTCTGAGAAACTAACAATGGTATATCCAGCTTAAGTACCCAGAACAAACAACCGTCGAATGCTACTTACCCGACGGTAGTGATGATGTATTACTACGCAACTATCCTTTGAGCAGAGCCAGTAACAAATTCTGCGCGGGGTTTGCACCTAAATGAGAAGGTCCGTATATTATAATAGGACCAGACCACAAGGAAACGTCTATTGGGCGGAGGGTGAAATGGAAAAATCTGGAAAGTTGCGAGGAACCAGGTACAATCTATACCCCAACCCCACATCCACGTCCCCAAAGAGAAAGAGACGGCCGTCAGGAACCTACCCCAAAATGGCTGGGGGTTCGATGCTGAACCCGAACCAGAGAGAGAACAGTTCGACGAACGACACCTGCTACCCCACCCAGTGAAGGAGATGTAGGGAGTCTGCCCCCACGATGGAGATCAGTAAAGCTGAAACCCAAAAACTTAGGGGAACCCTGATGTTCACCACATACAACTGTAAAAACCCTGACGTGTTTCACTAGCACTGCAGCGATCCCAGCACTGTCACCGAGGGATAACCCAGAGGAAACCTGAAGGATGCCACTAGACCACCAGATGGTGGACAATAACATGGAGACAGACGGCCCTTACTACTGAATGCAGCTGGGGAACCAAGCTCAACAATTATGGAGGAAGCAAGGAATTACCGGGGGACTGCAGCCAGCCAACCCGATAATGAGAACCCGCAGCTGTTTGGAGATGGGCCCTGAGCACCAGGATGAGAGGATGGCAAGGGGGCACTCCTCCCCGCACGCTGTTGAGGTCCCAGTGCGGGGAAAGGCGCTCCCTAGGCAGACGATGTAGCCGAACAAGGCCAGGCGAATCCAGCCTTGGCGTAGCTGCTGATACCAAGACCAATCTCGGGCCGACTTATACAGAGAATGACCCTGGCGCAGACCAAGCCAGTTCCAGTGGCTGAGCTGGCCAACCCAGTAACAGTGTGGCTTGAGGTAAGTCTGTCTGCCTCGTGTCACCCGCTGAGAGAACCGTGATGAGGAGCCCTGGCCTGACGCCGACCGTAAGAGCGACGAGCATCCCTGTTACTGATATAAAGGGCCGGATGTCCCAGTGCCCCAATGGCTCGATACTGGTACATGTGTAATGAAAAGCGTGAGTGTGTAATGCAGATCAGGAAAAAGACCTCACCTAGCTTTGCTGTTAATTTGAGGAAACCCTATGCTATCAGCTGGTTTTGAACTAAGGAACAGAGTTTCCAGTCCAGTAAGATAGGAGCGTTTTTCCTTTGAATGGTCTGCTTGCTACCCGTAATGGTTAAAAGAAACTCATGTCACTACACATAACTGCTGCCAGGCAACTCGTCAATTACTGGCCATCTGCCACTGAAACCTGTTTTTCTGTATTCAAAAAAACCCCTGCCGTACCAGGATGGCAGAAGCAGAGAAGACATGATAAGTTTATAATTACTGTGATCTGGATGGATGACTTACGGCAAGTATTGATACAAGGGTTTAAGTATGGGCCTATGTAAGTGTACCCGAGATGACTTTGTTACCCAGCTTAGTGAGTTTAAATTATATGTAATCCCGTGTAGCATACCAATGTATAGGTCTCACATTAGGTTAACTTGTCCAGTAGCATGCTGTCCACGGCAAAATTACGCCTTATGACAGTCTGTCTAGCTTTTGTCCAAAACCTGAATGCAGTGGATTGAGTGAATGAAGTTTTAACTGCCCAGTAGAATTTGAAGTTTTGACTTCTATCCCCAAGTGTTTCTACGGCCTATGATGTTGTGTTAGTGAAAAATGTGTATTGTACTAACTACGCCTTCAGCGTAATTTTGTTCCCACAGAGCCGAGGGGTGATGGTGCCTTTAGTAGCCAGGTCGGCACACCTGGATAAACCGGTTTGAGGCACATGATCTTGAGTGGGGAGTGGCCACAATTAACCCGAACGGGAGGAAGCGATTAGCGTCAGCTGGTTGTGTGGCACTCAAAGGAAGAGAAGCAAGCGAGCGCAGAGAAGCTGCATAAGAGAAGCAAAGACAGGAGTACAACCAAAAGTCGACGCTATGACAGGTGTGTCGGCATTGCACCGACCAGGGGGGAATTGATATGTGCCGCATATTGCTTTTATTCTAAAGTGCCGCTGTCATACCCCCGCCTTCGCAAGCCAGAACCCCTGATGAGTGAATAGCACACAAGTTCGTCAAGCCAGTGTGTGCCACGCTTGAGCGAGCAGTGATGCAACCCCTCTGAAACCTAGTAGCCCCGCAAAGTGCATAGCTGCGAGGCTGGACGGCCCAGTAGCGAGCATATATGCCCTTGCTGGCAGTGAGACAGAGAAGGAGATGTGAGGAATGGGTAGCATTCAGTGCTTGCAGTGGCAGCGCTCGAGGCTTGGCGCAGAGATATAAGCCGTTACACACTGACATAACATCAGTTGGAGCCGGAAACCTCAAGGAAGAGGTTACAGCCAGAGTCCACGGACCTGCACCGGAGTGATTGTTGAGAGATCCAGGCTGAAGTGAGCTGCCAGCTAGACCGCCACAGCACTGTAGTGAACACTGAGAGTTCCAGAGCCAAAGGAAGCCGCCAGCTAGACCGCCACGCCAACGAGGCCCAGTTTAGAGCCCGGGAAGGGCCATCCAGCCGACCTAACCTCAATGTCTGATGCTTAACATCCTTAACTATCGAGACCATTAGTGGTCGTTTCACTTGTGAGAGAGAGAGATACAGAGGGAGAGGAGACTACCACACAGGTACATGGGGAGCTATCTTCCTGAGGAACGTTGGTATTAGTTCCTGCCCTTAAGGACCCAAACCTGCTGGGTACAGACTCAGGTGGTTTGTTCTGTTTTGACTGATAAACTGTCTTACCAACAACCCGACTGGCATATTCATTACGGAAGACTCCTATCGTAGTTAAATTCAGTTTAACTGATTGTCTTGTCACTACTGTATCCCCCCCACCCCTTTTCTTGGGGAATTTGAATGGAAGGCAGGACCCCATCCTCGAGAGAGTACCGACAATGCAGCCACCCTCAGTCGCATACCCACCTTTCCCCTGGTAAGATCAGTAACATCTCCTACCCCTACCCCACCACAGAGGACGACAGCAACCCTGGTAAGATCAAGTATAATATGTCTCCTCCAAATTGGCCCTTACAGCGCCTCTCCGAAGAGGCCACAGAGAACAGAGGGAAAGGAAACTATCACTACCCGAGGTTTCAACCCTTGACACCCAAGTTGCCAGTAGTCGGCGACAAAGAGGTAACTCGAACCCTAAGAGTTGTCCTGTATATCACAGGGAACGAGTTGCATCAAGGTATTAGGCAATTGTTTTGAGAGTGGATGTCATCGTCTGTTGGCATGGATGATTGGTATGGTCGGTTGATCTTGCTGGTTGGTCTCGTTCATTGTTCTAAACAGTTCGGCAGGAGTTGGGGTCTCTGCAGGAGCCTCTCTTGGGTGGTGTCATTCTCTGGTGAGTCATTCTCTGGTGAGTCAGTCTCGGGTGGAGCCAGTCTTGGGTGGAGCCAGTCTTGGGTGAAGCCAGTCTTGGGTGAAGCCAGTCTCGGGTGAAGCCAGTCTCGGGTGGAGCCAGTCTCAGGTGGAGCCAGTCTTGATTGAAGCCAGTCTCGGGTGGAGCTATTCTCGGGTGGAGCTATTCTCGTGTGGAGCCATTCCGGGGTGGAGGCAGTCTCGAGTGGAGGTAGTCTTGGGTGAAGTCAGTCGTTGGCTTGTATGGTTGGTCGGTGTGGTTTACTGGTCTAGTTGGTTGATTTGCCATTATGGCTGATATGGTCGTCTAGTATAGTCGTCTGGTATGGCCAGCTAGTATTGGTCAGTCTATATGGTTGGGTGGTCTGGTCAATTGGTTTGTCTAGGCAGCTATACAAACATTTGTAAACTCGTATTTTTAAAATCTTTAAACACGTTATATCGCAAGTGACATTCGCCAACTTGCCACGCACGAGCCAACCTTTGTTAGTGTGTATTGCATGGCGACACTTGCGCCGGCCGGAGCTAGAAAAGTGGGGGGAGAAGAGCTAGTCGAGTCCGAGAAAAGAGGGGTCATTGGAAAAGTGCATTTAGTTTTGGCAAAAGGAAGGGAAGGTGGTGGCAGCGATATACCAGCAGCCTACCGCTCCTTTTATGTTGTGGGGGGAGGAAGAGTCTGCCGCTTGCAAGGTCATTGCATCGTCACGTGCAGGGCGTGTAAGGGAAAAAGCATGATTACGTGTAACAGTTGCTAGACAATGCTACATTGTTTATGATACCGTATTTACTAGTGTATAGTGCGAACCATGACTTTTACAAGTACAAGGGAGAATTTTTTTAAAAATAAAATTGCACCTACAATTTGTGGCACCTGCTAGTACGTAACAAATGATACTTCTTTTACATTAATGTGTGATGATTGTGATATGTTTGGAAAATACTTTCATTATGTTAAAAGAACGTTGTGTTGCCTCTACCTGAGAGGCTGGCAATACTTTGTCTGGCACGGAAACAAAGAAGGCGTGGAGGAGTTTATCTATCGGTAGCATGAATGGGAAAGGGGGTGGAGACAGGAGAAGAAAGGAAGTGGACAGAGGAGCGAGAGACAGGTTTAGCTTAGGGGGCGTGGAGGGGGGTGAAGCAGGAGAAGAAGAGGTAGGTGAAAGAGAGAGACAAGGAGTGAAGTAGTCCGCTGATTGGTAGGCAACTAACTCCCTCCCGTAATCCGAAAATTTGGGGGAGGGGAAGAAGAAGGGAGGAGAAAGCAAAGTCACGTTTGCTGGTCGTTACATAATGCTGCTGTCAGACGCAGATTTTTTTGTATTTACTTATCGCTGCATACGCGTAGTTCACTGCATTCTTTTAACACAGGATCTACAAGTGCAAATACAATAAATAAATTATGGCTCATGGTAAATTTTGTTATAACGATAACTCGCTATAGCGATAATTTATTTTGCCATTGTCAACTATCGCTATAAAGCGGTTCCACTGTATGTGATTATATTCTTACTTATCTTTGTATGCTGGCAGTAGATATTACAACTATGAACTGTATTTACACAAAGCACGTTTTGTCCACAATTTGTAAGACAGCACCATATGAATAAATTCATTTTTAAGTCATATCTGGGGAAACAATTGACAGATTCCTGGTTTTCACAAACGAGCAGGAAACAAGAAAACAATTGCAATATTGATTGATGCTTGGTTGAAAACACTTGCATTGTGACGATAGATACAAAGATGGGAGAGATAACTAATTTTCTCCGAGCACCTTGAATGACCCCTCACACTGACGTAAAGAAAGTTAGTAATTTGCAGGTTTGGCCAAAATACAATTTAAAAGGACAGGTTGCAAGCACTGCTCGGTTGAGTTGAAATCATGACTCACACATTCTGCACTTCTCAAGGTTATATATCACTAGGTGATCAAAATATGTTGTATACAATTGAGAGTTTGAGTGTAGAAAAGGCAATGCAAAAAAATTGTGTAAATGAGGAACCAAAACAATGCTGGCACAAGGGTAAAATAATGTTGACATTATTTGTGTGTGTGGGGGGGGTCATAAGATAAACAACTGGGACAAATATTTGAAACTAGTGAAAATTGTAAGAAAAAGGGCTTTTTAAAATATTTTAATATATTTACAAGGCGAAAAGTGCAAGTAGGAAAAAGGTAAGAAAGAAAAGATCACGGAGGGTTGAAGGAGGGGGGGGGTTTGTGAAAAGAAACAAACACATTCAAAACTAACGAAAGTTGGAAGAAAATGAGATGTACCAAGGTGACAGATGTACAAAAAAATAATAAGGGCAAAGAAGAAAATGAAAAGAATGTAGAGATTATTGGTAGTACTAAAAACAGCAAACGGTTCAAAAGGGTGAGGGGGGGCACAAAAAAATGTAAAAAATTGACAAAAAAGAAAAGAAAAAAGGGGGTTAAACTCCAGGCAGTAGGAAAAAGAAACAAGATAAAGTACTGTATGAGGAAGGTAGTGAGGAAGAAAAGGAAAAGGGGACAAAATTTGAAAAGGGTAGGAAGTAGAAGGAAAAGAAAGAAAAGGAATTGAGAAAGACAGACGGTACACAAATTAGTATATAAAATTATGTGCAATTTCGTTTATACTTATTTGTTCAAAATAAAAATGTAATAGAGATAATAAGTATATTGAAGGGAAAAAATTGTAAATTAATAAGGTAAGAAATGTAATTTACTAATTTTAATGTGAGGAAAGATTAATTATGCATATTCTTAGTACAACTGCAAAAAGGAAGGTATGAAAAGTTCATATTAAAAGATAAGTAATATTTATGTAAATTTATAAACAATTTTTTTTAAATAAATGAAGATATATGTGACATTAATAATGCCATATAAATAATCATAATAATAACAATAGAGGAAAGTCATGATGTAAAGAGAATGTTTATATTGATATGTAGAGTGCTATAAATAGACGTTATTATAATCGTCAATAATTTTTCTTAGAGGACAAAGAAAACGGAAGCAAGTGGTGATAAAAACACAAATGGTAAAATATTGAGAAAAAAAACCTGTTTTCGGACAGGAAGTAAAACATAATTGTATTGTAATATAAATTGAATTGTTTATAGATTATGTAAATAAGAATGCATTGTAGTATACAGAAAAATAAATAAAGGTGATGTAAAATTAACTTATTATGAACAGATAATTTTTTTTTTGTAAAACCCAAGATATACAAATTTTTGGCAACTGGAATAAGTCCTATGTAAAAGATTGTCAGTTAAGGTTGCATTTTCATAATAATTTGCTGTTGTAATATTGAAACATATATAATATTTGTAAATTTTGAAGTTTAATGTAAAAAAAAACATTTTTCATCAATTCTAGTGAATTAACTCTTGGGTTTGTTTCGATTTGTAAAAAATGCATAAAATTTGTTCCAAATGGCAGGGGGAAAGGGGGGGGGGTTATTTAACGTTGCTGGTTTTCAGGGTATATTTATTGTTAGTCACAGATATTATAAATATATATGATTACAGAGCATTTGCTTAGGTTGCCAATTCATTTAATATAATTTTCAAATTCAGCTTTATTATAGCAGTTAAACAAAATACAGTATAATCTCTGGGTATTTTAATAGTTTGAGTTAGAGATAACGTGTAAGTATATTTAATTTTTTTCTATACAATATTCAGTATTATAATATTGTTTGTTATTATTTATTTATTTCCTAAAGTGAAGGAAGTATTGAGGGTTTACTAAACAAATGTACGAAAGAAAATATACTGATTGTCTCTCATCTCACCATTGCTGGTTAGCAAAGAGATGTGGCATGGTCAGACGATAGCCAATTGGAAGATAGGTGACAACATAAGTAAGGCAGAAATAAAATTGAACTTAATTTTTATAACAGAAAGAATAACACCACTGCCAATGATGAACGTGTGTGAGATAAAGAATGTTAAATTAACATAATAATTTCAGGAAATCACTATAATTGATGCAACAAGTTTTTTAAAGTTTCATAAATGAAAATGGAAAAAGAGTAATATTTATTTATTTTGTGTTGAGAAGTGTATGTTGTTGAATTTGTTTGAGAAG
The DNA here is from genome assembly GCA_002778355.1 of Clitarchus hookeri. Lineage (NCBI taxonomy): Eukaryota > Metazoa > Arthropoda > Insecta > Phasmatodea > Phasmatidae > Clitarchus > Clitarchus hookeri. Next base: position 45,779 of record NQII01001398.1, read on the forward strand.
AAGAAGAGTGAATTATTTATTGAATTGGTTAGAGGAAAAGATGAACGAGCAAATAAAATTGTTGAAAAGAATTTTGAGCTAAATGTTATCACTGAAGTAATTTATGCGTATCTGTTTCCACTGGAATGTTACACGTCCAGTAATTAATAACTCAACTATGGCACGTGCCATGAGTTACGGGTGCTCAGCACTTAAGCATTATTTGCTGACAGAGGTTTCGTATACGCCCTTATAGGAAATCAGTTTACTGATTGTTTGTCTATTGAAGTAAATAAATATTTCAGTATCAAATCCTCCAACTTTCCTGCAAGAAGTCACTGAAAATTGACTTTACACTTTGTCACTGTACAATATTTTTAACATTTATGATGATAAAAGTAGATAAAGTACACACATGTGGGGTGTAATTTAATTTAAAACATGGTAGACACCTGCCAGAAATCTAACCTCCGTTACTTAGACTGGAACCTGCAAATTCTGAAGAATAGAAATGGTACCGCAAATTATAGTTCACATAATACTGCCCAGATTCAGAGGACAGCCCCATAAGAACTCAATACAGTTTCTGCAGGAATGTGAATGAGAATTGTGTCAGTGGGGGAGTTCCAAAAACCTTCGGGTCACCAGGGCCAATAAACAACTGTCTGGACAAGAGGCCAGATGGTGAGCCAAGCATGGGAATTTTACAGAAACGTGGGACCAGATTAAAATATGTCTACAACAACAGTGTGCTGAGGAATATGTAGATCAGTTGATACATGACCTGTACAGGTGGAAGCAATGCAAAAATGAGGAATCGGAAAGATCTGTAGAAAGGAAGACACTAATATACTGCTGATTATTCCCAGAAGGTGCCAAGCAAGCCTGCATGCAACTAATTTGGTAACTGCTTACCCACATTCCGTTCCTATTCTCATACAACCAGAAAATGGACTGTAGAAGAATTAGTAGAACAAGTAAAGAGCCTTGAGGCAGATCAAGTGAAATAGAACCATGCTAAAACTTCTGTTAAACAGAAGGTTTGACAGAAAACTTACAAGAATAGTATAACAAGCCAAAGTAGAATACAAATGATAGCTGGGGTTAAGAAATCTACTGCAACATCATGTATCATTTCCACTGAAGTTATAGTGCTATCACCAAAAGCCTTGGACCATGTTCTTTACGAGTTTGTAAGGGAGTGAATTGAGAGGCTCATTCAACTAGGTCTTACTGCTCTCTCAGTTGCCATTCTTTGATGTTGGGTGAATGTGTTGGATCATGTCCATGGAGCATTGGCCATCCTCTTGAATCATTTTGTCTACCACCAAGTGTGGTATCTTACAGCTTGCTGCACTACTCTGCACAATGGTATGGCCGAAAGTGAAAATTTTGCTTCACTTACAATTAAATTGCGCCATTACAGTGCAAATGAGCCGAATTCATTGTCGGGCAGTGGAAATACACTACTTTCATTTGAACTCTGACCACAACATTCCTGATGCTGAGTAAACTCTTGAAAAAATTCAGAGACAAGGAATTTACTTTGAGATGATCGAGAAAATTTTTCTGTCTCAAATCATTCTCATGACTACATCCAACATCACATGTCATTTCCTAATTTGTCTGAAGGACCTAGTAGAGTCAAGCTACCACTCATACACTGAAACAATCATCTTCTATATATCATTGTGTGAGGTTATTCAGCTCAGTCTGCTAATACAGCTACTATGTTGTGTTACACTTATTAGAACAGGACTTGTTTTTTTTTCTCTCAAGTTTTTTTAGCTTAACCTTGTCATGTCAGCCTGGAAGGTTTTGAAAATTTTTGCACAGTTTTGCTATGTCATATATTTACTATCACTCTAGCTCAATCTGCACTTGGTGTGAAAATTGGGCAAAATAGAATTTGGGGTACTTGCTCGGTTTTTGTGGCCTGCTAGAGGTTCTTTAAATCTTTCACTATAGTTTTATATTTTTGTTAATGATAAAATTAAAGTTTTATTCCCTTTTCTCAAGAACTGAATAATTTCTGATAATGTGTGCACCAAGTGTCACAGACTGGGCCAGGTTGCAGGCTTCATGAGAGAAAGGGGGTTGGAGAGTCAACTGATAACATGCACCACCTATCTTAAAATACATTAATTTTTACTTAAAATAAGTGCTAATTTGAAATTTGGAATGATGCTTATTTTTTTTTTTTTTTAATTAGTTATGACTACCAAATCTTGAATTTTGAAAAGTTTGTATAGTGAAAGAAAGTGTTTGTTGTGTTTGAATCTTTTATTTGTAACAGTTGCCTACTTGAATTGTCTACCAGGATTGCACTTTCTGTGTTATATTTGTAGCAATAGTGAGTTTCAGCATCTAATTCTGTATTTTCACTGTTTGCAGCTTCGGGAGAAGGAAAAAGCACATTTAGCTCTTTTGATGGATGAGTGGTATCTGAAAAAATCAGAGATTGAATCTGCTTTAAAAAGTGATTATAATAAATGTAGTAAATTGAAAGAAGAACTGGAGAATGCCCAAGAGGTTCTGAGACTTAGAAAAGAGAAGATTTCAGAACGAGAAAAACAGGTAAGTTGTTAGCAATGTGATTGCACATATAACTATTTTGTTAGTGAGTTGCCTTAGCAGTGTTACAAATTTAAATAAATAAAATTCACAAATAATTTTAAATATGTAAGTTAAACTTTAGTAAAGAGATTCATGCTCACTTTGTACTGATGAGATTTATCATGTACACTCTGTGAGCAAAAGTCTTCAGACACCCCTTCATTCTCAGTGAGACTTTCTTACTGTACCCAGTAAGAAAGTATAACCCCTATATAACAAAACTGAAAGGATCTAAATGTTGTGAGTTTGTTGTAAGAATGTATGTTGTATGTAGGTCCCCCAAAATGTTGTTCAGTTAATCCACCTTAATTAAATTTTTGCCACAGAGCATGTTTAACAGATTATGCAACTAAATAAAATGGATAATTAAAACCCTGATATTTCGCATCCCGATTATTCGTATATCCCGCTAATTCGTGCAAATTTGCCGGTCCCTTGAGAAAATCCCTTTAATTCATAAAAAAAACAATGCATTCCGGTCCCCTCGATGATACGTATTTATTTTGGTGCTCGAGCTCAATTAAAACGTCTTATAATTCTTATTTCCAACTTGAAAATCTCGTTAACTCGTAATGTTTTTAACCCTAGACTGTACACCAGCTCTAGATTTATGCAATTCGGGCAGGGTAAAAAAGACCGGAATGGTACTGAGGGACGTAGGAGGGTTTGAAGGGCAGGTAATGATGCAGAGTAGGCTGTGAGGCGATGTATCTGTGATTCCCAGAACTAAGAGGCACCTTGGTGTCCGGCCTAGGGTTATGAGAGGGTAGGAAGGAGCAGAGCGAGTGAAAAGTAAGAGGGTTTGAAGAGAAGGTAATGACGCAGAGTAGGCTGTCAGGCGATGTGTCTGTGATTCTCAGAACTAAGAGGCGCCTTGCTGTCCGGTCTACAGTTATGAGAGGGTAGGAAGGAGCAGAGCGAGTGAAAAGTTAGTCAGTTCGGTCTTAGCCATGCCTCCGAAAAGAGCTAATAAGTGTCTTTCCATTAGAGAAAAAAAAGAAATCATTAACGCTGTGGCCGGTGGTGATAAACAAATTTACGTGTCCAAACGTATAACGTTCCTCCTACAATAACATCAATTCTGAAGCACAAGGACAAAATCGCCTCCCAGACATCGGAGAGCAAAGTAAGGCGCTTTAAGACTGGTGAGTATCCACAACTAGAAGAGAATTTAAAAAAGTTGTTTGCGCAAGCACGGAATTTGAATGTACTAGTTGGAGGAAACATTTTTAAAGAAAAAGCAAAAGTTTTTGCAGAAAAAATGGGAATTAAAGACTTTCATGCGAGTGATGGTTGGTTTGATAGGTTTAAAAAAAGGCACAGCATAAAATTGAAGAAGCTTAGTGGGGAAAGTGCAAGTGTATCGGCCGACGTTTGTTCTGAGTGGAAAGACGAATTGTGAGAAATAATTGATTCTTATGAGCCCAACAACATTTTTATTGCCGATGAGACGGGGTTATTTTATAAGTGTCTTCCCGAGCGATCAATGTGATTTATGGAAGAAAAGTATCATGGCGGAAAAAATAGTAAAGAACGTGTAACCACATTGTTGACCGCCAACATGGATGGATCTGAGAAATTAAGACCGCTTATGATAGGCAAATCAGCCAAAACAAGATGTTTTAAAAACATAAAAACTTTTCCGATGACCTATCGTGCAAACAAAAAAAGCGTGGATGACGGGCGAATGATTCAAGGAATGGATACTATCAGTGAATGCTGATATGGAGAAAAGGCAGCGAAAAATTCTACTTTTCATGGATAATTGTACGGCCCACAACAATACCCCACCACTCAGTCATGTTAATGTTGTGTTTTTGCCTGCCAACACTACTTCTAAGCTGCAGCCTCTAGACCAGGGCATAATAAAAACGTTCAAAACCTTTTACCGCAAGGAAGTAGTGATGCAACTCCTTGACAGCATGGATGATGGGAAGGATCATAAAATCACCTTATTTTCAGCCATGAACATTGCTCACAGGGCATGGCAAAGTGTTAGAGAATGCACAATAAAAAACTGTTTTCGTGCGTGTGGATTCACGAAGGTGGAACTTTCATCAGCAGTTACTGAACAAGACTTAGAGTGCCCTGTGAATTGGAATCGTCTTCCTCAAAATAAAGAAAATTCTCTTAACGTGTGAAGATTTCGTCCATTTTGACGATAGCCTAGCGGTAGCGGGGATTCTAACTCATGACGAAATTTTGGCTCCATCTCAGAACATTGATGGTTTAGGTGATGACGAAGATGATGTGCCGACAATTACACCTAAAGTGGCTAAACAATACATCAACAACGTGCGCCATTTCTTAGCGAAATCAGACGTTGATGATGAAGTATTTTCTGCTTTGAACATGCTTGACAGAGCCATCGACAATACCCATCTGTAAGGCTTGCACCAAAAGAAAATTACAGATTTTTTAAAAATGTAAAATTTTGAAGTGTTTTTATTGATGTAATTATTGATTTATATATGCATATCTATACATAATATGTAGCCATATGTCTATCATTACATATTAATGCATATTTGGATTAATCTCGTTATTATGTATTTTTTCTTTTTTTGCTCCCGATTATTGGTAATCCCGCTAATTTGAATATCTCGATAATATATTTAACATTCAGTCCCTTGACAATACGAATTATCGGGATTCTACTGTATTTCTTTAAACTTTATTTGAAGAAACAATAAATTTAAGGTCTGCATAGTATGTATTAATAACAATAATTTAGAAATGAAAAAACCTATTTGTTTATATTAAATGACTAACTGCATTAATACCCAGACAAAACATTTAAAACTGCAATATATATTTTGAGGTCAATTTGATTGTGTAATAATTTAATTACATCGCAAAATTACAATTGCTCACTTCATATAGTTAAAAAATTAATATACTAGCTAAAAATTGAACAAATAAAATTAAAAATTGTTGGACAGAGTTTCAACTCGTGTTTGCTTGATTAAGGGAAAGCATATTTATGGTTAGCTGTTGTTATTTACAAAAACTCTTTTCATGGTTTTATTTTCTTTCATGTGCACTGCTGCCTTGGCAACATTCCTCTGTCTCCACGACTCTAACAGAGAGAGATAAATATGTTTCTTTTTTAAGACTTGTCATGAGAGGTTAAGAGAACAAAGGAAGTGGCATGTCTGTATGCGTTCAGATGGTAAGGTTTTTAATTTGTTAAACAAAGGAGAATATAGAAGCTCTGGGTGGATATTTATTTTTATGTGATTCATTGATGAGTTGTTTTTTTTTAAATTGGTTCACTGCTGTGCATAAAACAGGAAAGCTAAGCAGCTATAGAGCAGATAGATTTCAAGTAATATCTCAATTCTAAGACCTTTCATTGTTCCCAGGAAAAGGGTTGTTATTTCGAAGGGGTTGTTATTGGAAAATCCATTTCAATAAAATTTTTTTCATGGTTCCCCAAAAACAGGTCTTCATTTTGAGAGGGTTGTTATTCCAGGTGTCTTATAAACGAGAGTTGACCGTATATGCCACAGATTTTGTGTACTCCATAAGCCTACGCTGTCGTTTACATGATACCAGTAGAATTTGAAGCTTATCCACAGTACTGTGTTATCTCACACATATTCCCAACATATGCACATGCACAATCATACACTTTAGCTAAGGTAGCTTTAACTAGCTGTTTATGCAGGTAATAAGTAAAACTGCAAGCCATTGTAATATGACACAAACACTTTAATCTCCATACTATTATAAATTTGTTCCACATAAAATTATGCTGGATTTGCAAAATGAAATAATCTCAAGATTTGCAGCCATTATCCAACTACTTCTTTCACAATTTTTTTTATTTGAAAAGAAATGCAACAAAAATAAACTTAAATAATTTAAAAATAATATAAAAAAAATTTATTTTGGCAATATGAAAATATTTAAAAAAATTTACTATGAATTAAGGATGTTACTTATATAAATTACTGATAACAGTACAAAATGTATAGCCTAGAATATTTAGTATTTCGGTATTGGCATTACAGATGTGGCTCACATTTTAAGAGCTTATTATATCCATAAAATTTTCACCCCCCTGGCATAGCAACTAGATATTTCGCCCTCAAAGCATAAACATGTGAAAAGCATTAAACTTGGCCTCTCAGTTCAAAAACTTTTGACCTGACTGGTTGTTTGTTTATATAATGCTACGAGAGCAAAATTATTTTATTTGCTTCAATTCGACCCAAAATAGCACTGTNACTGGTTGTTTGTTTATATAATGCTACGAGAGCAAAATTATTTTATTTGCTTCAATTCGACCCAAAATAGCACTGTAACATTTTATTGCTGGTCACATTTATTTGCGCCTATACCGCTAATACGAATTTTGACTAGCTCTACATATCTGTATTAAAACAGAAGACACTCATAATAATATACATTTTTGAGGTCATGGTGCGTGGCTGAGTGCACAAGCCAGCAGGCAGACATGACATGAGAAACAGAACCACTGCAAGACCTGCAATGTTGCCAGATGGAGCCAGGCGAGTGTGTGTTAGTGCACAGCTTTATCTTCTCTCCCATACCTACAATCCTCGCCCGACCACTCTGCTGGAAAACAATATTCATTAGTATAAACAACATGCAGAAGAAAAAGTAAAACTAACATTCTTTGCCATCTACAAAGATAAAGTCGGTGAGGAATAAGATGGCTGTAGTTTGCACTGTTAAAAAAACTGAAATCCAGTCTTGTAAACACCAAGGATATATGTTTGTAATGTCGCAGTCGTCAAAATTGGCAACTGGAAATCACAGCTCGGGTTTACTCAAGTCGGTACAGACATGAAACTTAAAAGGCGCCATATAAAAATAAAATTAATTCAAGTCTCTNGCTCGGGTTTACTCAAGTCGGTACAGACATGAAACTTAAAAGGCGCCATATAAAAATAAAATTAATTCAAGTCTCGGTTTTGTTACTCTGTAATTTTTATTTAATATTCAAAATAAACAGTTCACACACAATCTTCAAGTATGCAGAGTCACAAACAGTCAGTTTCACCAGACAAACAAGCAAAGAGCAGCGCCACAGTGGTTTATTTATTAACCATGTCATTCAAAACTTGCATTGCAAAAGGAAATTACGAAGGCAGGAGAGATGTCAGTGCCCTCCTGGCATCCTAGCGACCTCCCACACTGGTGGAAAGAATTTAGCAGGATAAAGGTTGCAAGCCGAAAATAATTGAAGTTAAAGATGTAGAGGTCGCGGGTGTTTGCCGGTGTGGGCAATATTTGTCACGCACGATGTGTCCTCTTGGAGTGCTGGTTATCTACCTTTAGCGGGCGGTAGGCACTCTGGGTTAAAGTCGCCCCGTGCCTACCCCCACTCCTTACCCCAGAGTGCCAAAAACGTGACCAAATAAGGGCATGGCGTGGGCCGGAATCCCTTCGAAAACCTATGCGACCCCCGTTGTAACCACTCCCCACGCCATGCCAAACTGCGTTGTAGTAAAAAATAATCAATCTTATAGAACTTTCTAGAAGGAAAAAAATGTCTACTAACGTGGTAAAAGCTTTTATCTACAAATGCTGACACGAACAAAAACTAAGATTTCCGAAAAGGCAAACGTATGACCGATAAACATAATACCACGGCCATAACTTCGAATTCTGATAAAATATTACAAAGCCTCGCAAAACAAAAGAAAATTAAACAAATCTAGATTCAAATTATTATGAACGGCGTCATTACAATGTAAAAAGAATTTAATAAATAAGTATTGTATTAATAATTTTTTCTGTAAACATATATGAAACCAGTAAAATTAACGTAAACTTCACTGGTCTCAAATTAGCAGACAACTCGCTGAGGAAAGTTTTTCATTTAGCAATGAGTCCATGTAAATTTAACATTGTATGTGTCTACATTTTGAAGTTAGATTGTTCAGATTTCTACTTTTAGAGTTCAGTTTTGTTGTGTATGCTAAGATAAGCTTAAGAAGTGGCATCATTTGCACTTGAGCTGTGGATTATGTGTGAAAGAGCGGAACACTGTGATGCGCATGTAATAATAAGCAAGCACAGATATATAAAACTGTCAACAAGTGTGATTCAAAATTTGTGTGGGTAATATCATGAAAGTTTTTTAATATTTAGTTTGTACTTACATGCACTTAAGCAAAATTATGTTCAATAATTGATGTAAAAACGTTTATTTTAATATAGTAATGGGCAGGGCCAGATTTCCTACATTGCCACCTGTAGGCCCATGAAAAAATGCAGACACCTTCCCAATCTATCTTTTTCATTTTTTTATTGGTCTATTATTTTAAAAACCAGATCAATGAGACCAGGTGCTTCATCATGATTTAAATTGCCGCATTAATATATTGTAAATAAATTACTGAATTAAAAGGTTAAACAAGTATCAGTAAAAAAAAAAAAAAAAAAATGTAAAATTTTAGTTATTGAATTAACTTGTTATAAAACTCTATAATTTATGTTAGTAAGCTTAACTTTTAGTGTATAGGCATTCTTCTAGTCTCCTTTTTGGCAAAGTCATTGATATTGGATGCATTGTGTGTGCATATATATATCATTGCCAGTGCCATTTCCATCTATATCAGTGTATGTAAAGTGTAGGTTTCATATTTTCTCCTGGCACAATATTTTTTTATATGCTGCGGATTATGTGTGAAAGAGCGGAACACTGTAATGCATGTAATTTTTAATAAACAGCATGTTTCAAACAATAAGCAAGCACAGATATATCAAGCTGTCAACAAGTATGATTCAAAATTTTTGTGGGTAATATGATGCATTATGGTCTCCAATCACCTTTAACTTACGTGTTGTAAAGAACGGCCTCAAGAAATAAAAATACATATAATTAATTTTTAAAATATTTACATACCGTTGTTTTGTATTCTTGTGCAAAGCTAATCTAAAAACAGTTCAAATCACCTCCTGAGATAGATTAAGAATGCCTCAAAATTGTAAAAATGAGGAATTAAAACAAGCTAAACAATAATATTTTTCATCATTGCTGCACTAATTGTTACTGTGTTCCAACAATAGTTAAAATCTACGGACACAACAGAAAGAACATAATATTTTTAATTACTTCATAAAATATTACTACAATAAAAATGTAATGCCAGTATTACTTAATAGCCAGGAAAATATTTTATGTTAAATGAACTATTTATTAAAGTTCTATTCATTTGTGTGAAATTAATTGAAAGAAGTGTATGTATTTTCAAAATCTTAATTTGTTTTTAGTTTTACTATCTTCCGCGCATATGAATAAGTTGTGTGGTTTTCCTACTCTAGAACACGATGCATACAATTGGCAGCGCGAAAAACATTCTGTTTCTAAATCTATTCTGCACATTTGCAATGACTGCCCTTAAGCTTTATTTATTGTCATTGCAAATACCAATCTGACTGGAAACTGTGTTCTTTTAAAGTGAAAGGGAATTTCTGATGGAATAAATGGAATTCTGGGAAGAAGCACATCTCCTTTGAAAGCACCTTTCAAGGTGGTAGCTTCTATAGTATGGCCCATCATTTTTTTTATTGCAAGGCGTGTGCCATTGCAAAGTTTTGGTGAATTGATGTTACGAAGTAAAATGACTGGCACTCCTATTTTCAATTTTAATATATGTGGAGGCAACCCTGGAACATCAAGCTAATTTAGAAATTCTGGCGGATAATTTACAGCTTCATTTTCGTGTAATGTTACATCCACAGATTTGTATGTGACATGTTCGCTTGTCGAAAAGTATCAACATATATATTGCTATTGATATATTGAGCATTGACGTACTTATAAGTATCGATATATTGATACTTATAAGTACGTCAATGCTCGATATATCAATAAGTATCAATATATCAATATATTATTTTTATATAGATAGATAGATCTGTTGCTAGGTTGCGACTTTACATTCTTGACATTGCATTGCTGCCTAAGGCGCTTCCTGATGCGAAAGCATGGCAAAAATGAACTTTTTGCAGATTTTAGTACCTTCGCAGGTAATGCAGGTAAATAAGAAAGGTGTGCAAACACTCGTGGGAACGAAAGGAAGGTTTATAAAAAAAAAACAGAATGAAAATTGGTTGATTTTTTTTGGAAGTTACATGTGTCCGAACAAACGGACACGAGGTTAATATCAAGAAGTTAATATATATATAAACTTCTTATTTGGACATAAATTCTTTCCAGTCTTCCTTTGGGTAAAGGAAGTGATAATGTCCTCAAAATCCACATCCCACAGCAATCATTCTTCTGTGTTCAGTAGTACTACACCTATAAACAGTCATTTACCATGATTGACTACAAGTACACACATCTCCAAAAAAAAATTGATTACCTTGAAGGTGCCATTGGAAGGGCACATAAGGGGCATAGGACATGGTGATGTGTATACAGGAAACATCAAAATATTGTACCACACCAAGCATATATCGTAGGGAACCAACACATTCAGGATGCACTTAGTATGGTATTGGACCACCTGTGGCATGGATAGAGGTGGCGATACAGTCGGGTATGGAGGCATGCATATGTCTGATATTCACCTGAGCAAGATCATGCGACAGTTGGCGTAACTGACCCTCCAATCCGCGTAGTTGCCGCTTGCTGAAGTTGCCATCCAATTTTGTCCCAAAAGTTCCTGATGCTGATGAGCGAGAGGTCTGGGGACCATGCTGGCCAAGGAAGCATGTAGACATCATGAAGGCAGGCCAGAGATACTCGTCCTGTATGAAGCCGAGCATTGTCATGCAAGAAAATGGGGTTGTCAAGCTACACTAGGAAGGGGTATGTACATGGTCACAGAATTTCCTTGATGTATCGCCGCACCGTCAGGGTTCCTTAAATCACCAACGGTGAGGTGCGAGAATCATAGAATGTGGCACCCCACACCACAACACCTCTCGTTGGGTTGGTGTACCGTTCCACAATGAAGCGTGTATCATGGCGCTGGTCAGGACGTCTCCAGACTCATATTCTGTGGTCATCTGTATCTATACAGAACTGTGATTCGTCACTGAACACCACTCGTTACCAATCCGCAAGCTGCCATGCTGCTTGTTCCTGGCGGAAGATTGCATGTGTTCAGCAATGCTCATGTGGTAATGGTCGACGTCGAAAGAGACGCAGTGACAACAGATCCTGCTCTGCTAGCCACCTGTATATAGTACTGGTGGACACAGGTACAACCCCATCAGCTGCTCTGACATGTCCCTGAATGGTACTCAGTGACATCTGAGGAGTGATTATAGTCTGCGGCACGAAGAAACTATCCTCCCTGCTTGTGGTCCGCAGGGGTCGACTTGAGCCTTCTTGACGGGTTGTGTGTACCTTACTGATCCTACTGCATCCATCACTGACTTACATTGTAGGCAGAACGATTCAAGTGGCAAACAATGCAGCAAAACGTCCAACCTACCTCTCGGTGGCCGACGATGCGACCTCTAACAAACTCATCCAGCTGGGCAAAGACTTGTCGAATGCACAGTTGGGGCATGATGCGTGCTGTTTACCAAACTTTGCTCTTTCACACACTGCTCATACTGCTACTAAGACCTAAGACTTTATTCAGTGTTTTGCAGCTATGAATGATGGAGGAACATGTATGGTTTCTACTGGTACATCCACACAAGCAAACTGCATTAAACACAAATGGGACACATGTTGGGATATGACGATATGGTGTGACAACCGTCCTTGTACTCGTGCAATTTGTTCATGTTCATAAATTTTTTTTTACAAATGAGTGTAGTTTCACACATGCTGTAGAGTAGAAAAGGTGCGTTCAGGCTGAACAGTTGGTCAGTGAAGCACTAAGTATTATTCTGGGTGGTAAGCTTACATTTGGATACACTTTGCCCTATACCGACCATGTTAAATTATCACCGGAAGTCCATCCGGTCGCGCTGATAAGAACTTCCGGTCTTGCAATTACGTTCAAGGTCAAACCTGTTTTTGACCGTGTTAAAGGGAATATTAGTATAAAAAAGTAATTAACAACAATTAATACTTTTTTTTTTACTTTATTTAAGTAGTATAAACATATTGTACATGTCCTAACATATGAATGTCACCAGTAGAACCAAGTACTGTACGAAACAACCAAATTTCATTACCTAACTCAATCTTCATCTTTTTACAAGAATACAATACCGGAGCCTGTGCTACAGAAACAATAGCAGTTTGGTTGATAACACTTTCACGCAAAGCAAAAGTCTTCCAACATATTATATCACGAACATCAATTTGATTAATGTAATTAACAGCAACACCAGGATTGTTATGTGAACGACGATAGAAACACATCTCTAACAAACCACTACCAGGATTAGCTGTCATACCTTGAATACCAAATCTATATAATAAAGAAAGCAAAACATAACTTTCTAGAGTTTGGGTTAAAAAAAATTACTATCACTCGTTAACTACTAGTAGAGTGAAAATTGAAAACTCATACTCAACAAAATTTACTAGAAAGTCTCTTGCTCTGTCTGTACCAATTTCTGTCCCCTGATAAATATAAAATGAAAGCTGGCACTGGCAGATAAGGCACCAAAGACTTTTATTAATATAAAATAATAAACTCCTAAAAGCTTACCAATCACTTTAATTGGATTTATTTTACAATTTATTTGCTATTTTGCTGGTTATGTTATGCCGCCCCGTAAAAAGTGCTGCTTTAGGCCCGGGCCTAGTCGGCCTAATGGGAAATTTGGCCCTGATAATGGGGTATGATATTGATGCAAAAATTAGAAGTACTGCGATTGTCAGTACAGTAATGAAACTTACTTGTACCTAATCTTGTGTTCCATCTCCTCAACACAACGTACAATAAGAACTACCAAACTTTTTAATGTTCAAAGTTTCACTTCTGTGATAATTTTTATTGTGGCTACATCATTTGTAGACCTATCTTCTATCTTCTATAAATTTATATTACTTTATACTTTTTGTCGGCTGCAGTGCAGTAAAGTGAGCAAGAAAAAAATTGTGTTTCTTATAGAAAAACTCGACTACATATAAAAAAATGTGTATGTATGGGCATAAATTTTAAGGGGTTACTTATTTTCCTTTTTGTCAAAACACTAGCTAAGTAGGTATTTACAGTTTCATTTTCTAAATAGTCATATTTTAAAATTATTTTTGGCAATATTCAGTATGTTTAAAAACATAGAAAAATTACTTTTAAATCCCACTTTTACATTATTAAAACTGTACTTCGTCATGCATTAGTATGCCTGGCTCGCACTCAATAGGGCTCAAAGTGTCATCAAAACTGCAGTTATTAGAGATGGTGCCAATAACTGATTTATGAATGAACATGTTGCCCTTTATTTAATTATTTTAGATTGCTACCAAGAAATATAGTAGACATATGCATGCTGGTTAAAAGTGGCCAAAAATAAGTGACTTGTGAAACAAGGTAAAATATAAAAATAAAATGATTCAAAGAGGTAAATATTTAATAAATAACCAATTATTCGAGGAGGATTTATGTTTATGGTTCTTGATTTCCACAAATTTAAAACAAGACTTCATAAAGTTAGAAATGCTGGATAATAAAGGTTGCTTGAACCAACTTGCGATTATGGCGAGAAGAGATGGCAGGCAGAGACCGGAAACCAAAAAGCTGCAATGGTCGTTCCTTGGATGGTTGTAAAGTTCCGCCTTTAATCTCGTTAAGCTAATATTTAGAATATTACAGCCTCACAGGTGGACGCCATGTTGTTAACGTTCGGCACTTGTTACTGCCGACTGTTTAGGTTGCCACGGCTTGCTCAGAGGTAGAAACACGAGACTCAGTTAATTGAACACTAGTTACTTAAGAAAAAAGTTCCAGATTAGTTTGATATATATATTTTATTTATCTTTTGAATGACACCGTTCACATACGAACCTTTACCATTAAATATACTATTGCAGATAACAGTGCCACAGTCGTTTACTTAATGATGTTCTTAAAAAACTGACCCGAAGAAACTTAAAATGCGGCTACCTCCCACACCGGCTGAGAATTGATATATTAAAGTCTAGTTGCCGATGTGGGGATTCTAGTCCTGCCCGAACGCGGCCTAGGCTAGCATTGCATCATACTTCTCGACTGCGCTGACCTGCCCTCACGGGCGACTGCCCCGAAGTACCTTCTTCCGACAACTGACTTGAATAAGACTGCTCTCAGGGCGACAGACAGACGCCTCTTTTTGTGCTGCCTATCACCCCCCTCTNGTGCCTGCGCACGTGCGTCTTCCGCTGTCTCCGGATATCGTCTGCACGTGTAGGAACATTTGCACGTGCAGGAACCTTTGGTAGCACGCCTTGTAGCTGCAAGGCGCGGTTGCGCCTTGCTGGCGTCATTCCTCCGGCACGTCCGCAAAACCCTTAGTATTTATTGCGGTCGTCCGCCTGTGAGTTTCGCCAGAGCGCGTCTTCTGACGAATAAAAATATAGGGACGCAGAATGCGTCACATTATTTATTAAAGTACAATCTTAAACTGCAGGAAAATATATTAATGACTAGCTAACCCCGCCACGCGTTGCTGTGGCATAAAAGATTTTGGTTCTATTCATTTGTGTGAAATTAATTGAAAGAAGTATATGTATTTTCAAAATCTTTATTTGTTTTTAGTTTTATTATCTTCCGCGCATATGAATAAGTTGTGTGGTTTTCCTACTCTAGAACACGACACATACAATTGGCAGTGCGAAAAACATTCTGTTTCTAAATCTATTCTGCACATTTGCAATGACTGCCCTTGAGCTTTATTTATTGTCATTGCAAATACCAATCTGACTGGAAACTGTGTTCTTTTAAAGTGAAAGGGAATTTCTGATGGAATAAATGGAATTCTGGGAAGAAGCACATCTTCTCCTTTGAAAGCACCTTTCAAGATGGTAGCTTCTATAGTATCAACCATCATTTTTTTTATTGCAAGGCGTGTGCCATTGCAAAGTTTTGGTGAATTGATGTTACGAAGTAAAATGACTGGCACTCCTATTTTCAATTTTAATATATGTGGAGGCAACCCTGGAACATCAAGCTAATTTAGAAATTCTGGCGGATAATTTACAGCTTCATTTTCGTGTAATATTACATCCACGGATTTGTATGCGACATGTTCGCTTGTCGATAAGTATCAACATATATATTGCTATCGATATATCAAGCATTGACGTACTTATAAGTATCGATATATTGATACTTATAAGTACGTCAATGCTCGATATAGCAATAAGTATCAATATATTGATATATCATTTTTATATAGATAGATCTGTTGCTAGGTTGCGACTTTACATTGTTTACATTGCATTGCTGCCTAAGGCGCTTCCTGATGCGAAAGCATGGCAAAAATGAGCTTTTTGCAGATTTTAGTACCCTTACAGGTAATACAGGTAAATAAGAAAGGTGTGCAAACACTCGTGGGAACGAAAGGAAGGTTTATAAAAAAAACGGAATGAAAATTGGTTGATTTTTTTTTTAAAGAAAGCAAAACATAACTTTCTAGAGTTTGGGTTAAAAAAAATTACTATCACTCGTTAACTACTAGTAGAGTGAAAATTGAAAACTCATACTCAACAAAATTTACTAGAAAGTCTCTTGCTCTGTCTGTACCAATTTCTGTCCCCTGATAAATATAAAATGAAAGCTGGCACTGGCAGATAAGGCACCAAAGACTTTTATTAATATAAAATAATTAACTCCTAAAAGCTTACCAATCACTTTAATTGGATTTATTTTACAATTTATTTGCTATTTTGCTGGTTATGTTATGCCGCCCCGTAAAAAGTGCTGCTTTAGGCCCGGGCCTAGTCGGCCTAATGGGAAATTCGGCCCTGATAATGGGGTATGATATTGAAGCAAAAATTAGAAGTACTGCGATTGTCAGTACAGTAATGAAACTTACTTGTACCTAATCTTGTGTTCCATCTCCTCAACACAACGTACAATAAGAACTACCAAACTTTTTAGTGTTCAAAGTTTCACTTCTGTGATAATTTTTATTGTGGCTACATCATTTGTAGACCTATCTTCTATAAATTTATATTGCTTTATACTTTCTGTCGGCTGCAGTGCAGTAAAGTGAGCAAGAAAAAAATTGTGTTTCTTATAGAAAAACTCGACTACATATAAAAAAATGTGTATGTATGGGCATAAATTTTAAGGGGTTACTTATTTTCCTTTTTGTCAAAACACTAGCTAAGTAGGTATTTACAGTTTAATTTTCTAAATAGTCATATTTTAAAATTATTTTTGGCAATAGTCAGTATGTTTAAAAACATTGAAAAATTACTTTTAAATCCCACTTTTACATTATTAAAACTGTACTTCGTCATGCATTAGTATGCCTGGCTCGCACTCAATAGGGCTCAAAGTGTCATCAAAACTGCAGTTATTAGAGATGGTGCCAATAACTGATTTATGAATGAACATGTTGCCCTTTATTTAATTATTTTAGATTGCTACCAAGAAATATAGTAGACATATGCATGCTGGTTAAAAGTGGCCAAAAATAAGTGACTTGTGAAACAAGGTAAAATATAAAAATAAAATGATTCAAAGAGGTAAATATTTAATAAATAACCAATTAGTTGAGGAGGATTTATGTTTATGGTTCTTGATTTCCACAAATTTAAAACAAGACTTAATTAAGTTAAAAATGCTGGATAATAAAGGTTGCTTGAACCAACTTGCGATTATGGCGAGAAGAGATGGCAGGCAGAGACCGGAAACCAAAAAGCTGCAATGGTCGTTCCTTGGAAGGTGAGACAGCAGTCACAATAACTATGTTATGGCAAACAGCATGCTTATAGGCTGCGAGACTGCGACTCTCCCAAACTACGAAGTTCTATACATCGGTACAGTAGTACCAGGAACTGCGACCTCTGTAAAGGTTCCAAACGAAAATTACCATACAGTTAGCATGAAATGGGGTCAGGAAATCACTCATGTAGACATTTACCTATGACAGAGGCAGATGAAAATGCTAACGTAGCATAATAACAAAACATGAAACTACATTAACTTCTGGACTAAAACCACATAACAAAATTTAAGTGTAGCTAGTAGCGACTACATCTTGCTCAACGTTGTGCACAACGTAGTGAAGCATGTACGCAGTCAGCAGGCAGGAAGATGAATGCTGCTCATAAAGTACACTGTGGCTGCTCCGAGAAACAGTGCCTAAGCTTCAAAGGCTACTGCTATATGGCTCCGGCATTCACAAACGGCAGATTTAGGGTGTTTGNAAGGCTACTGCTATATGGCTCCGGCATTCACAAACGGCAGATTTAGGGTGTTTGCCGCCTAGCAACAGCGACAAAACGTTGACGTTATATGGAAAATTTACCACACTTGAAGGACACGGTACAGAAGTAGCATTGCCGGATGCTACGGTAAAAAAATACGCAACATGTTAAAATACACATCCGGTGGCTACGTGGTCAGCNAAGTAGCATTGCCGGATGCTACGGTAAAAAAATACGCAACATGTTAAAATACACATCCGGTGGCTACGTGGTCAGCTAAACTGCAGCGCAATGCGATGGCGTAGTGACAAAGGGCCTTTCATTTCATGGAAATTATGATGCAGTTCATAAACTTAGGTTGGAATTACTATGCTTACATGTTNGACAAAGGGCCTTTCATTTCATGGAAATTATGATGCAGTTCATAAACTTAGGTTGGAATTACTATGCTTACATGTTACATGTTACAGGCATACGTTACATTTTCACGTGAATGTAAAAAAGTGGTCTTTTCGGGTGCCATGGTAGGATGCTTCACTTAAACATGTAAACTTTGTGTAGTTAATNTGAATGTAAAAAAGTGGTCTTTTCGGGTGCCATGGTAGGATGCTTCACTTAAACATGTAAACTTTGTGTAGTTAATAAAAATGTCAAGGTAAAAAAAGAGTTGTTTTTTAGACTGAAAACTTTTAATATTAAAGTTATAAAGGCATATTTGTGGCAAGACTTTGATGTGGCCAAGACTAGATAGCGTAAGTTTGACGTCCGTGATTCATTCAAGTTATGAAAACAACTAAGAAATTGCCAAGAACCAGGATATGTGTATTTCGTCCGATGATTCGTAATATAAATTGATCTGCTCGAGAATATTGAATTGTTCTTTATCAAGTATTAAAACATGCATATTTAATGTAACCCTGGTACTGTCGTCTGGCATTGAAGCAGCAATAATTTTAATTTTTTTTTCCAATATTTCATTGTTAGTTTTAACAATTTCATTACATCAATTTATTTTATTTTGGGATATTATTTTATTTTAACTTTATTTCCTTGAATTTAAGAGAGTACGTGACTATTGTAAAATTGCTTTTCACTTATAAAATTTGACTGCACTGAACAGGACATAATTGCTCCAGAATACTGTACTAACAATTAAATACCTAACTAAACAACAAAAATTTCATCTTGTGTCATTTTCAGATTTCATTCAAAAAATGATTTTCCCCCCATATCTAGTAACTTATCTCTCTTGCCTACAAAGTTTGCCAAGACATTCAGATACAGTTAAACTTTTCAGCTCATATTATAAAGAAGACTGAAAGTTAATGTATGTGACTATCACAGAATGTCAACATAATTCAGGGAGTGTGCCAAGGAAATTGTTAAGAAGTTACGTGGCCTTATTTGCTGAAAACAACAAATATGCAATTGGACTACCCATGTTACCAATAAGCCAATGGTTTGACTTACAAAATAAATATACGTACACATAAANAAATATGCAATTGGACTACCCATGTTACCAATAAGCCAATGGTTTGACTTACAAAATAAATATACGTACACATAAATGTAAAGGATTGCAACAAAACATAGTTGCTATAGAATGTTCAACCACAATGTAAATTTTTGATAAAACAGTTTATATTCCCATGAGAAATTGTGTTTGTTGTTGTTGAAAGTTCAAGAAACCAGGTACCCAAAATTTTTTAAAAGTTCCCCAAAAGTCATCAAAAAAGTCACAGATTTTTGTTTCAAGGGTTTGGTAGACATCCTGGAAAAGAATCGGAATGGTGAGCANAAAGTTCAAGAAACCAGGTGCCCAAAATTTTTTAAAAGTTCCCCAAAAGTCATTAAAAAAGTCACAGATTTTTGTTTCAAGGGTTTGGTAGACATCCTGGAAAAGAATCGAAATGGTGAGCAACTAAAATGCAACAAACTTATTTTCCTGCCTATTTCCTTTAGATTGTTCAATTTTGTAAACAAATNAATGGTGAGCAACTAAAATGCAACAAACTTATTTTCCTGCCTATTTCCTTTAGATTGTTCAATTTTGTAAACAAATTTTTTACGGTTTACCAAAAGCGATGGTCATTATTCCTGGTCATTGTGTCAAGAATTGACTGTATTACATTAGGAAATGTAGTAACATCTTAATCATATTTATGTCTTATTTACACTGAAGATGTGATTTATGGCATAAGTGTCCTTTTATCTGTAAATATCTCACATTGTTGTATGTATTGTTATAATGCTCAGACCAACAGCTCCCAGCTTTTCCTTGTGTTTTCAATCACTATTTGCTGGGTATAGCTGGGCAAATAGCTGTGTACTTTGCTGGGAGGCAAAATGGCATAAGTCACAATTATAATGCCCACTNCTGGGTATAGCTGGGCAAATAGCTGTGTACTTTGCTGGGAGGCAAAATGGCATAAGTCACAATTATAATGCCCACTCTATTTCCGAGGTGTCAATTGTGTGAAAAAAAATTTTGTGGCATTTCTTTTGATTGAAAAGGTAAAAGCAAGACAATTGTACCTATCTTGTATTTATGTGTATGGTAATTGTGATTAATCTATTAAATCCGCAGTCATACATTATTTATTGACGTGCAACTAGTGTAGANTTATGTGTATGGTAATTGTGATTAATCTATTAAATCCGCAGTCATACATTATTTATTGACGTGCAACTAGTGTAGACATATTAATATAATACCTTCAGTCTTAAATTTAATATCATTGCTTTCAGTTGCAAATTTATTGACAATGTAGTGAACAATTTTTACCATATTTACCTGCATATGTTACACCTTCATACATCATATGCGTAGTGTATTTTTACTTCCAAATCTCAGGAAAAAAATATTTTTGTGTATATTTTACACATGTGGCGTGTCAACAGAACATGTGTCTGTGAGAGGGCTGCATGACAGTGTATGTATATGGTTAGCTATTGTCATTCACTGAAAAACTATGTTAATGTTTATATTTTTGTATGCCATTGCCAAACCGTCATTTATGGGAAGACAAGGAGCTATGAGCTTCACTTCAAATTTCTGGAATCACTCTTTCTCCACCATCAGGCTACAACTCTCTTCTGTAGATGTCAACATTCCTCCCTCTCTATGGCTCCAACAGAGATGAAAAATATATATACTTCACTTTCAAGCCTTGTCACAAAAGGTGTAGAGAAGAAAGGAGGTGAAACGGTCTTTGCTTGGGCAGTGGTATAACTGGGCAAAATGTCTGGGTTCGAGAATGAGGGAACAGTTAAGTTTTTTATTCTGTATAGGAGAAGAGACTTGAGAGGCCGAAAGTGGAGTGGATATTATTTTTACATGGTTTATTATTGAGTTACAGTTTTTATATTGGTTCTTTCTGTTGCATAAAATGGAAAAGCTGAGTAGCTATCCAGCAGATAAATGTTACACAGTAATTGTTTGGCGGGTCAACTATTTTCTTTAAGTTAAAATAAAATTTGATATTTGAGTGATTTGCTTACGTTAGATTTTATTCAGTAAATTTTCATCACATGAAAAATATTTCCATTAAAAATACTAATGCAGTGTGGGAATTGCGTACCAAGTGCAACTAGTACCTGTCTGCCAATGTCGCTTATTGCTGGCTGCCTCCATATCAGGCATTCGACTAGAAGGGAAATATCTAAAATAGTGCTAGAGGGTGGCTTGGTGCCATTGTGTCTCTCTGCCTCTTGTGACCTCTTGCTCAGTCTGCTTCCGTTGTATCTATCTTCCTCTTGGTACCTCTTGCTCGTTACCTTTCCCCTTCAGCCAGCAGCTGTATTTTAATATAAAACTGACGTGACTCGGCTTTTTTTATCTTATCGCGGCTCACATGCTAATCACGTTTCTGTGAAAATAGTTGTTTTTAATATAATTGTAAACTTAATCAGTTCTTAAAAAAATTTGTACAAATAGTTGTAGTTCATATTTTATGCAGTATGTACATCTTTTGAACACAATAAATGGAAATAACAGGTGCACAAGTTATGTGGCTAAATATTCAAAAAATAAATAAATACAAAATGATTTTTTTTGCTGCAGCACAATAATTATATTTCAACAAATGTTGCCCAAAATGGCCAAATCAGTGACTGTGTTGTGAATGTTTACAGGTCGAACTACTGAAGGAGAAGCTGGAGTCAGAGTGGACAAGAAAGTTACAGGAACTGGAAGAGATTGGAGCAAAAATGGAACATGATGTTGACAAGGTNTATAGAATGTTCAACCACAATGTAAATTTTTGATAAAACAGTTTATATTCCCATGAGAAATTGTGTTTGTTGTTGTTGAAAGTTCAAGAAACCAGGTACCCAAAATTTTTTAAAAGTTCCCCAAAAGTCATCAAAAAAGTCACAGATTTTTGTTTCAAGGGTTTGGTAGACATCCTGGAAAAGAATCGGAATGGTGAGCAACTAAAATGCAACAAACTTATTTTCCTGCCTATTTCNGTTTGGTAGACATCCTGGAAAAGAATCGGAATGGTGAGCAACTAAAATGCAACAAACTTATTTTCCTGCCTATTTCATTTAAATTGTTCAATTTTGTAAACAAATTTTTTACGGTTTACCAAAAGCGATGGTCATTATTCCTGGTCATTGTGTCAAGAATTGACTGTATTACATTAGGAAATGTAGTGACATCTTCATTTATTTATGTCTTATTTACACTGAAGATGTGATTTATGGCATAAGTGTCCTTTTATCTGTAAATATCTCACATTGTTGTATGTATTGTTATAATGCTCAGACCAACAGTTCCCAGCTTTTCCTTGTGTTTTCAATCACTATTTTCTGGGTATAGCTGGGCAAATAGCTGTGTACTTTGCTGGGAGGCAAAATGGCATAAGTCACAATTATAATGCCCACTCTATTTCCGAGGTGTCAATTGTGTGAAAAAAAATTTTGTGGCATTTCTTTTGATTGAAAAGGTAAAAGCAAGACAATTGTACCTATCTTGTATTTATGTGTATGGTAATTGTGATTAATCTATTAAATCCGCAGTCATACATTATTTATTGACGTGCAACTAGTGTAGGCATATTAATATAATACCTTCAGTCTTAAATTTAGTATCATTGCTTTCAGTTGCAAATTTATTGACAATGTAGTGAACAATTTTTACCATATTTACCTGCATATGTTACACCTTCATACATCATATGCGTAGTGTATTTTTACTTCCAAATTTCAGGAAAAAAATATTTTTGTGTATATTTTACACATGCGGCATGTCAACAGAACATGTGTCTGTGAGAGGACTGCATGCCAGTGTATGTATATGGTTAGCTATTGTCATTCACTGAAAAACTATGTTAATGTTTATATTTTCGTATGCCATTGCCAAACCGTCATTTATGGGAAGACAAGGAGCTATGAGCTTCACTTCAAATTTCTGGAATCACTCTTTCTCCACCATCAGGCTACAACTCTCTTCTGTAGACAATATTCCTCCCTCTCTATGGCTCCAACAGAGATGAAAAATATATATACTTCACTTTCAAGCCTTGTCACAAAAGGTGTAGAGAAGAAAGGAGATGAAACGGTCTTTGCTTGGGCAGTGGTATAACTGGGCAAAATGTCTGGGTTCGAGAGTGAGGGAACAGTTAAGTTTTTTATTCTGTATAGGAGAAGAGACTTGAGAGGCCGAAAGTGGAGTGGATATTATTTTTACATGGTTTATTATTGAGTTACAGTTTTTATATTGGTTCTTTCTGTTGCATAAAATGGAAAAGCTGAGTAGCTATCCAGCAGATAAATGTTACACAGTAATTGTTTGGCGGGTCAACTATTTTCTTTAAGTTAAAATAAAATTTGATATTTGAGTGATTTGCTTACGTTAGATTTTATTCAGTAAATTTTCATCACATGAAAAATATTTCCATTAAAAATACTAATGCAGTGTGGGAATTGCGTACCAAGTGCAACTAGTACCTGTCTGCCAATGTCGCTCACTGCTGGCTGCCTCCATATCAGGCATTTGACTAGAAGGGAAATATCTAAAATAGTGCTAGAGGGTGGCTTGGTGCCATTGTGTCTCTCTGCCTCTTGTGACCTCTTGCCCAGTCTGCTTCCGTTGTATCTATCTTCCTCTTGGTACCTCTCGCTCGTTACCTTTCCCCTTCACCCAGCAGCTGTATTTTAATATAAAACTGACGTGACTCGGCTTTTTTTATCTTATCGCGGCTCACATGCTAATCACGTTTCTGTGAAAATAGTTGTTTTTAATATAATTGTAAACTTAATCAGTTCTTAAAAAAATTTGTACAAATAGTTGTAGTTCATATTTTATGCAGTATGTACATCTTTTGAACACAATAAATGGAAATAACAGGTGCACAAGTTATGTGGCTAAATATTGAAAAAATTAATAAATACAAAATGATTTTTTTTGTTGCAGCACAATAATTATATTTCAACAAATGTTGCCCAAAATGGCCAAATCAGTGACTGTGTTGTGANGAAAAAATTAATAAATACAAAATGATTTTTTTTGTTGCAGCACAATAATTATATTTCAACAAATGTTGCCCAAAATGGCCAAATCAGTGACTGTGTTGTGAATGTTTACAGGTCGAACTACTGAGGGAGAAGATGGAGTCAGAGTGGACAAGAAAGTTACAGGAACTGGAAGAGATTGGAGCAAAAATGGAACATGATGTTGACAAGGTNTGGAGTCAGAGTGGACAAGAAAGTTACAGGAACTGGAAGAGATTGGAGCAAAAATGGAACATGATGTTGACAAGGTGTGTTGTTGTTGGGTGCTATCATTTGCTTGTGCCTAGGCTATTCTCTCTGATGGCATGATGATTTGAAAATGTTGGTTTCCATAGCATCTGTTTTCCTTATTCAGAATCAAACTTTGTCTAGAATGTAGAAATAGACTGAGTGTAACTGTCAACTTACAGTCAGTGATGGACATGTAAGTTTTTGTAATAATTAAAGGTGATACAGCTGCTATGTGTAATTAAGTGTAACTCCTGAGTTCATTTGATTTAGCACTGGTCAAAGCGTAGTACTTACCAAAGTGTATGATACACCAGATAGAAGAGTATGCACATCAAAATATGTTAATGAAGGCGTAACAACTCAGTGCTGAAATATTAATGAGTTTTTNCAGATAGAAGAGTATGCACATCAAAATATGTTAATGAAGGCGTAACAACTCAGTGCTGAAATATTAATGAGTTTTTGTGTTATTTTACCAGTCTCTACATTTTCAAAGCCACTATTTGTTCTTGACACCGGTTCTATATACCTGTACANTTTTGTGTTATTTTACCAGTCTCTACATTTTCAAAGCCACTATTTGTTCTTGACACCGGTTCTATATACCTGTACATGTTTTGTTTATTTTACTTTACACCATTTGCTTAAAGAGTCTTAAGCCATGATTTTATGGAAGAATATTACATTTCTCTGTCTTGCATTAGCAAATAGCAGGGAAAGGGAAGTCAAGGAAATTGTAAAAAATTCACAACAAATGAGATGTGATGGTCAGCCGAAAAAAACAGAAAGCACCTTATATAAGTGTGGGCAACACCTACATTTTTTATATAAAATTATTTCTAAAGCGAGCAGGGCTGTCATACATGATGTAATTTGACTTAGTAAAAGTGTATGAACTCAGTATTAGGACGACTACATATTTATCCTCAAAAGTATCAGATTTAATTGTGAATAAGTGTTGTGATGAAGTTATAAGAAATTAGTTTTGTTTTTAGTAACTAATTATTTTAATAATTTCAGTTAGTTATTTACATTATTATTGCAGCNTATAAGAAATTAGTTTTGTTTTTAGTAACTAATTATTTTAATAATTTCAGTTAGTTATTTACATTATTATTGCAGTGGCCATTGTCATGCAGTTATTAAAATAATACAAATACCAAAAAAATCACCTTACCTGAGTCATTTTTTCGGTTGTGTCTGTGATACATTATTTAAACCATTGATACAAAATTATCATAAGTCTCATTCCTTCTGCTGCTATGATACGAAACATTTGAAAATTAATCATTCTTGGAAGTGGTGTAGCATCTGGTTTACACGAGATTCCTATATTTCCAGTGCATACACAATGAATTTCAATTTAAAAGCTAATTTCTAACTGTTGTACATTTTTTTCTGGTTTTACGCCAGGAATATGCTGACNCAATGAATTTCAATTTAAAAGCTAATTTCTAACTGTTGTACATTTTTTTCTGGTTTTACGCCAGGAATATGCTGACAACACTTGTTAAATGCCATTGCAAGAAAAAATTGTGTGACAGTGACCTTGTGAGCAGAGTTGCAGTAGTCCTCAATGATTGTCAGAGTCAATATTTAGACNGAAAAAATTGTGTGACAGTGACCTTGTGAGCAGAGTTGCAGTAGTCCTCAATGATTGTCAGAGTCAATATTTAGACGAGTCCATTTTTGTCTGAAGGCTTCAGGGGTGGAGGTTAACAGAATGTAAAATATTTTTAATTTCTGTATTAAAATTTATTGGGGTCTCATAGCATACATGTATAGTCAACTCTCGAAATTACTTTTCACAGTTCCTAGGAAAAAGGTTGTTACTTTGAAGGAGTCGTTACTTTAATTTGGACAGATTCTGTCCCACCCCCAATCTCTATATGCAGAAGTTGCATTAAATATTTACATATGCCATTTTTGCACAGCTTTAGCAGTAAAATTACACATTATATTTGTTAAATACAGTAAAATGGAGATCTATGCTCTTGTAAGATCAAATTTGACTTATTTTGATTGATTTTGACCCCCTAAAACTCAACAGTTGCATCTATGTCAAATCATTTTTAGAGCAAAAATAATATTAATGAAATATTAAACCATATTAATATTCTGACATTTTCTGAGAGAAATTATACCCTAAAATGACATATACGGTCCTGCACTTGTTGCCAAAAAAAGCCTAATCACAGTGTGTCGAGCAGCATTTTTTAATGAGCACAAACTAATGCATTTTGGCTAGCTTTGTGCAGAAAAATCAGAGGATTTTTTATTTAAATGTTAAGTTATTATCATAGATCTAGAGTATTACCTGGTGCTTTGCAGGCTTTATGCTTACACAATATAATGGTGGTAAAAGGTTATAATGTAGTTACAATTAGCAGTGTCACTCCCTTTGGTGTTGCACTGAACGAGCCATGTACACACCTGAAACCAAGCGACCCTGTCAAGGTGACACGAGGCGGCTGGCATGCCCTCCCTCTGGCCCTAGAGCTGTGTGCGCACCCTCCCGATTAACACTTCTGTTGTCTGTCACCTTGCGAAGCAACTAGAGCAGGCCCTCATAACTCAAATAGAGAAAATTAATCCTTATAGAAGATACCAGAATTTGAGGTTCTGTGGTCTTACACCGTCAAAATTAAAAAAATTGATTGCGCATACTTGTGACTGCAGTGACTCTTTTAGAGGTCAGACTAAGTAGAGCACTTGACCACTTTAGTGTGCAGTGCGTTTGACTGAATAAGCATGCATTGCAGTGCGTCATTAAGAACCGAGATCTCGTGAATAGTGTTATTTATTGTTTCATATACTATNGAATAAGCATGCATTGCAGTGCGTCATTAAGAACCGAGATCTCGTGAATAGTGTTATTTATTGTTTCATATACTATAATTTCCCCTATTTCCAGGGGTGTAGAGGCAAGAAGTAAGCACACATGGCCAAGAGAGACAAGGTAGGTTTTTTTTTTTTTTTACTATTTAACAGCTTCCCCTTTTCCGGCCCCGTAAGGGAAGGAAGTAAGGGGCACGGCTGAGAGAGAGTGAGAAAGGGGGCAAGGATGCCAAGCTGGTTGCTAGGTAACTGCTTTCCCTCTTGTCGGGCGTATAAGGAGAGATAGCAAGGTCGTGTCTGAGTGCCTGACTCCATCAGCTGAACTAGGTAACACCATGCCTTATTAGTGATAAACGGTGGTGCACTTAACTTATTTCACACCCAATTATCAGATGTTTTCTTAAAAACGATTGTTGCGTGAAATCTTAAGTGACAGGACCGAAAGATATTTCGATCAATGCAGTACCCGAAAAATGATAATAAAGTGGATAATTTTATCATTATTTATGTAGGAATTTGGCTGGGACCATTGAAAATTAAAATTAATGGTTGATACCATTTTTGTTAGATGCATTTTTGGTACATTGAGAGTCTTCTGTACTCACAATATACAGCGTTCAATGCAGACTAGTTTTATTGCTGCTTGCTGTAAATTCCTTTATGAAACAATTTTGTTGTGGCAGCATGTGTGTCTTCTTTGCTTAGTGTGCACAATCTTCCAGTTGCAGTGAGATGATCAACCTGTGCAAGTTAGTCATTCTGTATTTACACGAAGGACATCAGGTACTTCAGGATACTTGTAGGAGGATGAGGCTCCATAAGAGCATAAAAAAACTCGCTTTTATTTCTTGTATATCTTCACACAAATCCAAAACACACCCCAGCCACCAATTCTCATCGCAGCAGGTCACAAACCCTACCACGTCTGAGAATTCAAGGTCACCTTCATGTTTTGTTGTAATCTCCTCTCATGAAGTTACAGAGAAGAAATATGGCTTTACAAGCACTTTCTCTTTGGCTAAGGGAATGAAAAAATAAAGCTTCTGGGTGCCAACAATATTTTTAGCAGAAGCTATACTCTTTTTGCAAGAAAACTTCATTTTCATGTTCTCTGAAACACTATAAGGAAGTGCATTGAGGAGATAGTCTCTTTTGCCCCATTAGACAATTGTCTGGCAGTCATTATTTGCTTGTTATAAACTTTATGAAGCCTCTCTTGTAGCAAGTCTTCACAGTTCTGCCAATGGTATCACATGTGCTCTTTCCATGGGATATAGCGAAGAAGTGCCACACTGCTCACTCATGCAGGCACAAATTGATGAAGTTCAGTTTGTTTTTCTTCTGCAATCTTGCACCATCAGAGAAATAATGTATTGAAGGTGGGACTAGAAGGAAATTTGAGTTTGTGAACCTCATTAAATAATGCTGGAAGAGATGCACTGCTACAGTATCATGGACTGGACATTCTGAGATTACTACAAAGTTAGTAATGTCGTAACATTTTAATAGCTCGATCAACAAGAATAAATAGGAAAATAATGAATGACTGCCTGTACATTCTTCCTTTGAAATCCCTGTGCAGCATCTTGGAGAAAAAAAAGAGAAATTTCCGTAAAATCGCAGAGAACAAGGAACTCCTTCTTTTAGATTTTCTTTTAAATAACTGGGAAATGATGACTGTTTCTTGGCAATAAAGGAATGCCTGAGAAGTTTGGGAATGGAATCAATGAAAATTGTAATGAATTTGTCACATGGTTTGTTAGCGAGTGAGTGAAGAGATTTGGATGGCTCTTAACATTGAGATCTTATGAGCCGATGAGGGTGAAGCGAGGTTAGTATAGAGCAGCACTGGAATGAAGGGGCAGGGGAAACGGGAGATCCCCAAAAAAAACCAGCCGACCAGCGACATTGTCAGGTACGTTTCCGACATGCAAAAATTTGGGAGAAACCCAGCCAGGAATCGAACTTAGTTCATTTAGATGGGAGGCGAGTAGTATAACAGCTACACCACCATGGTTTCAGTTTTGTAGTGTTTTTCAAATCTGTCCTCCAAGGCAGGTAGGACAATTCATAAAGTAGTATGCCTCAGTGGAGTTTCCATATATGACAATTTGTAGGATATCTTTGTATGTTTTTAAAGGCCTGTATGAACATTCTGTGAGATCTGCGATGCTGCAGTAACATCAATTTAATATTTTGATGNGTATGTTTTTAAAGGCCTGTATGAACATTCTGTGAGATCTGCGATGCTGCAGTAACATCAATTTAATATTTTGATGTGTGGTGCTCACACATACACTATATGTCGCACTCCCACCCACTAGCATACAGTGCTTTGGCCTCAATCCACAAAATTTTTAAAAACCTATCCTTAGTNATATGTCGCACTCCCACCCACTAGCATACAGTGCTTTGGCCTCAATCCACAAAATTTTTAAAAACCTATCCTTAGTATTTGTCTTTAAAAAATTAAAAATTAAAAAACTCTCGTAAATGACAAGGACCAGGTTTTTATGCACATGTTCACCTTTTCCATTTACTGCATTGTAAACTCACATTTTTTTACCAATTTAAACCCTCCATAAATCATGCCTCGACTTAGAATTGGGGCCGGCAATATTACATACAGTTCCAACCTACGAATCTAATAAAGTGGTTCCAGTTCATAAAAATGTACAGTTTTTCTGTAAAGTTCACCCCTTTATCACTTAGCTTTGTCTGACCTCTAACATCACTGCGATGAAGACATGCGGCCTGTATTGAGTAAGCTTCGGCTGTCCTCGGTGATAGTCGGCAGAGCTCATTTCATCCCCTTACATGGTTGGTGGGGTGGGAGCTAGTTGCCTAGCAACCAGCATGGCATCCTTGTACCTTCCCTCTGGGTGCCAACCAATTTGGAAGGGGAGGGATGGATTGTTTCACTCTCCCACCGCTGATGCTTCCCCTTTGNTCCCTCTGGGTGCCAACCAATTTGGAAGGGGAGGGATGGATTGTTTCACTCTCCCACCGCTGATGCTTCCCCTTTGCTGCCTCGCCTGCTATGAACACTCTGTGTGCTCTCAGCTGATCGAGTGCACGTGAAACATTCAAAATTTGGCNTTTGCTGCCTCGCCTGCTATGAACACTCTGTGTGCTCTCAGCTGATCGAGTGCACGTGAAACATTCAAAATTTGGCTTGCATTTAGTGTCATATTATTATTTTCTTTTTCAGTGGGTTAAAATGTTTGGGGTTGGCTTACCCGGCATGATCATGCAAACTTCTTCACTCTTGTAGAAAGACCGTAGTTTTTTCAGTTGTAACTACAGCTAAAGTTTTTCCAGGTTTTGGATCAGGGCATGACATGATACCTTTCTCCTTCAGAAAATGTTTAGGTTTTCAAGCAGTAAAGTTGGCTACACCAAATTCACCTTGAATTTTCTGGACACTCCAACTTTTAGTCATTGCTGTCAAAGATTTGAATTCTTCTTCTGTCCTGTGTAGAATGAAACTCATATTTTAACTGAGTAATAATTTCACATACTGAAGCTTTTACTGCTGCATTTTCATTTCTGCACTGTATTCAATTTCAGGTAATTTAGAATGGAAAGCTTTACTTGTTTTAAATTTTCTTCCGTATACCTCAGCTCTCCTAATCTTTTTCTTTTCACTGGTGTTTCATTCAAACACACCAAACTGTTGATGAAAGCCTTTATAGCTTCATCTTTTTCAGGACTACACAAATCCTGCACAGTTGTCACATTATTGAAATCTTCTGGCCTGGTAGGTAGCTGAGATTCATCATGTTTTATACTACAGACGTTAAGAGAAGGTATTCTTCATTTTCCCCTTCGACATAAATAGTAAAAAAACCTGCATTGTCTCTCTTGGCCATGTGTGCTTACTTCTTGCCTCTACACCCCTGGAAATAGGGGAACTGANAAAAAAACCTGCATTGTCTCTCTTGGCCATGTGTGCTTACTTCTTGCCTCTACACCCCTGGAAATAGGGGAACTGATAGTATATGAAACAATAAATAACACTATTCACGAGATCTCGGTTCTTAATGGGGGCTGAACCATGTACGAGAATGAGTCAATCGCATCTTGCCATTTTAGGCCCAAGATATTAACAGGAAGCTCACTATCATCGTCCAAGGAAAGAGAACTACTGTTCTTCGTCTTTTCTCTTGGAAGCGTGAGAGGTTAGGACTGCTCATTATTCGTAAACTTTCGTAGCTGAAAGCCNTGTTCTTCGTCTTTTCTCTTGGAAGCGTGAGAGGTTAGGACTGCTCATTATTCGTAAACTTTCGTAGCTGAAAGCCACCCACCATAGCTAATTTGAATTGTAAAAATCTAAACTAATCAATTTTAACCCCTAAAAATTTTAGAAATTATGTCTCAAAGTGCATTTTTTTGTCAGTGAAGACTGTGTTTAAACATCTCCCGCATAAAATCAAACTTTATTTTATATGAAATATTAATCAAAATCAGTAAGTAGACATCTTTCAAATAAAATTATACCNCATAAAATCAAACTTTATTTTATATGAAATATTAATCAAAATCAGTAAGTAGACATCTTTCAAATAAAATTATACCCCAGAAGCATAATAAACTTTACACTCCCTTGTCACAAAAAAATATTTATTAACTTTGAGTGACACATTTTACCGAGTAAGATATATATTTCAAGTGCTTCTTGCAGGAAAAGCAAAGAGGATATGTTATGGGAAAATATTAATTTATTTATAAAGATAAATGTCTTTTAAATAAACTTCAGTGTTATTTGTTAAGGATTAGTGGTGTGATTTTTTTCATAGGAAATGTCAGTACTAAGCAGTGTGTATTATTCGCAAACCACTCGTTATTTTATGTTTTCAGGGTGTAATTAGTGCATTTTCATATTTTAGAAAGTACTGTTTTATTCTCTCTGTGTAAAAAAGATTTCTTTGTAATTACATATGTATTAGTTTTATTTACTGAAATAACTAATTCTGCCATAATTTTATGGAACCCATGTTATAAAGGTATAAAAAAAAAGACTCAGTATAAAGTACTTTCATTANTAATTCTGCCATAATTTTATGGAACCCATGTTATAAAGGTATAAAAAAAAAGACTCAGTATAAAGTACTTTCATTAATGATACTTATATTATAAATGCAAAAGTGTGTGTGTGTGTCTCTCTCTCTCTCTGTGCGTGTGTTTTTTTACCACTCAGCTCCATANTATTATAAATGCAAAAGTGTGTGTGTGTGTCTCTCTCTCTCTCTGTGCGTGTGTTTTTTTACCACTCAGCTCCATAACGGCTGTTACCTAAAACTACTTTAAACCATACATCCATGAAATCCAGCTGGAATAGGACATATGATACTTTTTATGCCAGAAAATTGTACAGTTCCTGTGGAATAACAACAAAACCTAATTCTGCAATGGCTGGGAATGTGACCAAAATTTTATTTCCTCTGGTGTCAGAGTTTATCAGGCCGCCCAAGGACCTCTGAAATGGCTTAACGACTGCTATCAATCAATAACNCTGGTGTCAGAGTTTATCAGGCCGCCCAAGGACCTCTGAAATGGCTTAACGACTGCTATCAATCAATAACAACCGAGACCGAATACTTAACGTGCCCTCCGAAGCCCGGAAGCGCTCAGTTGTTATGCACTAAATGGTCACCCATCCAAATGTGTGCTGCTAGGAACGTTTCTTAACTTTGGTGATCAATTAAGATCCCTCAGCCAAGCGCAAAAAGTAGTACCTAGGTACACTTATTTCTAAAGCCACAACTNATTAAGATCCCTCAGCCAAGCGCAAAAAGTAGTACCTAGGTACACTTATTTCTAAAGCCACAACTTGATGAAACTAACGTTTTGATTTTCATACATCGACGCTGGAAAGCGGAAATGTGGTGACTACACGATAGTTGCACAGATACACTCCAAAAACAATACCCTACTTCTTGGCTATCGAGTAAAAATTTTTCCTTGCTTTTGGGTTGCCGTAATTACTTAAAAACCTAGGCCAACATAGTATAATTTTATAATTCTGTGTTCACATAAATGAATTGTCTTTTCCCAATTTATTTATTAGTGTATCACTGTAAAACTCAATTGTACCTGGGCNCACATAAATGAATTGTCTTTTCCCAATTTATTTATTAGTGTATCACTGTAAAACTCAATTGTACCTGGGCGAAGCAGGGCCAGTTCGCTAGTCATTAATAAATATAAAAGTTTATGCTATATTCATAAATGTTATGATGAGATTTTACTGTACATTCCTTGCAAAAACAAAAATAAAGTTAACTAGCTGTTCCTATAAAATCAGTATTACAGTGGAACCCTCTTATAAGGTTCTTCAGGGGTCCACAAGAAAGTGACACTATAAGCAGGAAAACCTTANGAAGCAGGGCCAGTTCGCTAGTCATTAATAAATATAAAAGTTTATGCTATATTCATAAATGTTATGATGAGATTTTACTGTACATTCCTTGCAAAAACAAAAATAAAGTTAACTAGCTGTTCCTATAAAATCAGTATTACANCAGCAGAAGGAATGAGACTTATGATAATTTTGTATCAATGGTTTAAATAATGTATCACAGACACAACCGAAAAAAGAAATTGATGTTGGTATGTTGTATTTAAATAATTTTTCCCACATTCTCCGGTTAACCCGGATTTTCATTATCCCAGATGGTATTGGCTCTGGTCCCAATTTATCCGAATTAACGTAGTTCTACTGTAAAAAAATGTTGTGTAAAATAACGGCATCAAACATTTAGTTCTCGTACAGATCTGCTGCTTTCTAAGCAAACCGTTTTCATACAAACTGAAAATTAAATGTTGAAGGAAATTTTTATTGGCTTGTGAAAACAAGATGTGACTTATTTGCCTGCTTTGTAAAGAACCTGCCTTTCATTACTAGAGCTGTAAAAAAAAANTTGTGAAAACAAGATGTGACTTATTTGCCTGCTTTGTAAAGAACCTGCCTTTCATTACTAGAGCTGTAAAAAAAAATTGTCAAAGTGAACCTGTATGTTTTAATTTATTATATGATCGAATTTGTGAAAATTGTGAAATATAGGAAAACTTTTACATCCAATTTGCTGTTTTATAAACAAGTGTCAGTCATTTTTAGCCAGCATTGNTTGTGAAATATAGGAAAACTTTTACATCCAATTTGCTGTTTTATAAACAAGTGTCAGTCATTTTTAGCCAGCATTGCTGAAGCTGCTTAGGAGTGGCTTACATTGGAACTCTTATAGAGGCAGAGAAGCATGTAGCAAATCTACAAATGTATATTTCAGTGTGTGCATACGGGCAACCAATTATTCAAATGATAATGAAAATCAAAGTAGCATATTAATAATTAAAAAAAAAAAAAATGCAGACAGACTTAACAATTGGAAACATGAGTGCAGTGGCGTTGGTTGGATGGGATGAAGTTTGCTGGGACTTGGGAGGTGTAGGTAACAATGGTGATGCGGTTTGAGGAACAGCGAAGTAGCCTGGTTTGTATCCTGAGGNTGGGACTTGGGAGGTGTAGGTAACAATGGTGATGCGGTTTGAGGAACAGCGAAGTAGCCTGGTTTGTATCCTGAGGCTATGCCTGTATTGCTCCTTTAGTTAAAAACTGTGGGGGTTGGGGCAGTGTTGGCCTGTTGGTGGGCTGCCTCTTCCCTACGCTATGCGTATACACATTTGAAGCTGAATCCCTAGTCCCTCAGGTCGCCAAGCCTGGGCAATAGCGATTTTCTCCACCTTTATTCTCCTTGAATAGTGATGTGGCACATGGCAAAGAAATTGTTCAGTCTTAGACACAATCTGCTTTCAAGCAAAGAGGGCTTGAATGTGGCTTGGGAGGACAGAATAGAGCAAGCCTTCCGGAGAGTCAGCGTGTCTCTCCAGCGCCAATGCGCAGGGTTTGGACCATGCTCCAGAGGAGAANAGAGCAAGCCTTCCGGAGAGTCAGCGTGTCTCTCCAGCGCCAATGCGCAGGGTTTGGACCATGCTCCAGAGGAGAATGTCACTCCACTTCTCCACAAGAGGGTCGAAGAGAAGTGGCACTACCGCTGGTAACCAGGCCTTCAGAAAGAAACAGTAGTGATTCCTGTTCCCTGTCCCAGTAGCGCCCATAGAAGCAACACTACTGCAGGTAGCCAAGCATCCAGTTGAGACGTGGAACATTTCCCGTTTGGAAGGTGCTCTTACCCCAAGGAAGGCGGATCTGCATCCTCTCTTCGGTGAGCCCAGAGAACAGCACTATCACTGGTCAAGTCTCGAGAAAGGAGGTTCGTAGCTGGCCTTGCTCAAAACCCCAGCAGTGCCCAGGGAAGCATACTACCGCTGGTAACACCACATGCCTAACTGAGGAAAAAAGGGGTTCCCTGGTGTGCAGCTACTAGTCTGAAGGGCAGAATGAGATTGGCCATGCCTAAGGCTGAAGTAATGTAGGTACAAAATGGTATTGATACAAGGTTGGCTATGAGTTGAAGCTTTAAAATAAAGAATATGGGTTTAATTTGCATATACCCAACCTTTGACCAGGGTGCCCNTTGGCTATGAGTTGAAGCTTTAAAATAAAGAATATGGGTTTAATTTGCATATACCCAACCTTTGACCAGGGTGCCCGAAGGACAAGGTAACCTTAGCTGTCAACTAAGTGCGGAAGTAGGCAGGAAGCTCGGGGCAAGTATGATTCCTGTAGAGCGAGTAGCTAGGCATCCAGGATGGGTGAGCCAGCACAGCAAAGCGAATTCTCTAACAGGTGAGTGGCTGTAGGAGTTGACTTATACTGGCGACAAACACAGGTCCTGCTGATCTCGTAGTCATTTGTGTAGTGCATGGCATCAAAGGCATAAGCCAGCAGGCAGCAAGCTGACAGCATGGAGACTTGGAGACTGCAGAAAAGACTGTGATGCATAGAAAGGCAAGGGCAAGGAAGCCCATGAGGTAGTTGCAGGTAAGGTGTGGATGTTGCAGCCCAAAAACTGCAAAGAGAGAGCTTTGCAGCATGAATTTATACCTTTCCGGCCAGGGGTGAAGGGTAGAGAGCCAGCCATCACTCTTTATCACAGCCAGGATGTGCGTTTAGTACTCTGCCAGCATGAAGCGTTCAAGGGGGTTGAAACTGCAGCCCACCCAACTCGAGCCTGCATGTTATGCAGGTAGCCAGGATTCAGGCAGCGGTGTGCCTACTTATTGTTGGACATATCTTTCGTAGATGTGGCAGAGCCTCACAAAATCAATCCGATCTTGCTTCAAGAGAAGTGCAGCTTCCCACAACCTTTCTGCACAAGGTGCTGCACAAAAGATTGAAGCTGCATGCTTATAAAGTGCATCTTCTATAGGCTCTTCAATATAATAATAAGCCAAAATGTTACATTAGCTACTGACATTCTTGGTTGCATTGATGAAGACCAAAACTTCCTAAAGAAGGTGATTTTCAAAGATGAAGCCTGTTGTCATGTGTCAGGAAAGGTAAACCACCACAGTGTGAGGATTTGACGGTCTGGGAGTTCCGACGTCAGCGTGGAAATTGTGCATGACAGTCCTAAGGTCAATGTGTGGTACGCTTCATGACCATGTGGTTGGTCCAGTTTTCTTTACAAAAACTTTATTAACATTAGTTGATACCTGGACACGTAACAACCTGACATCTGGCTTCAGCAGGATGGTGCTCCTCTCCATGATGTTTTGACCATTAGAACCAATATGAACAAAAATTTTCATAATCGCTGGATTGGCAAAGGTGGGGGTTTGTGAAAGATGTAGGGGACACAACACCAGTGAGGGACATTCAGGAATTTCGTACTTGGATAACTGCTACAATTTCACAAGTTGATGTGGGTGTGCTGGATTAAGTGTGGCAGGAACTGGAGTACCGGTTTGATATTCTCAGAGCTATGAATGTAGCACAAATTGAACAGTTTTAAGTAACTAAATAAAATGCAGTTGTGACTTTGTGCAACGAACCGCTTCTTTCACTTATTTGCAGTTTCCGTACATACGAGGTCAAAGTTGTAAATATCTTTTTCGAAGTTCCTCTACTTATTGATTGGTTCTTTTATCAGGGGCATCATAGGCAGNTGTACATACGAGGTCAAAGTTGTAAATATCTTTTTCGAAGTTCCTCTACTTATTGATTGGTTCTTTTATCAGGGGCATCATAGGCAGTGGATCATGTAGGGAGTACTAGTGGTAAGCAGTACATATTGTTGCAGACCTATCTCACATCCCATGATGTGATACCTTGAGGCCTGACTCAAAGTAAACTCGGTTCACTCACTGATCTGTGATATTCTTTTTCCTTCTGAAGTCCTAGCTACAGAGGTATGTGTGAAGGACACAACCTCTCAAGAGAGAATACAGAGTGTGTGCTCTGACTCATCCCATGTCTTACCTGTTCAATCTCCTCCATACCTATAGTGGAGGCGAGGTGAGTCGGGTCAGGAGGGTAATGAGGAGTTTAGGTCCCTGACTCCTCACAGGAACCACAACCACCTCAAATACCAGTGGCAGCATGGGCGACTGCTAGTGTTGAAACCAGTTCCCCATGTACCTAGACTCCATCAACCCCACAGATTCAGTTATGTTTGTCGCCCTATCAAATGCGAACAACAGCTCCTGGAGGAGGTTTCAGTCCTGATGACACTGGTTCACTGTTAGACCTTGGACAGGGTTTCTCCTAAGGGAGAGTGTGGGACAGGTCCTCTGTAAATAAGCTGCATGACTAGCCAAGGCCTTACAACAACTGTTTAGTAAACAAAGTTTCTGTATGTTCTTTTCTTCAAAGATCAGTTTTGAAAGTGCTCTGTGCCATGAAAAGCATGTATAATTTATTTATTTCACACACATATATATTATTGTTTCAAGAAAATAGCTACCGTGATGATGTATATGGTACCTAACTTTTCAAATGATAATCAATGTAATACAGCAGTGATAATCATTAGTAATTCTAAACAACTTGGCAAATGTAGAACTCTGTAATTTTACAATTTTATATATCTGTTTTATTTTCATGTAGTTTGTGCACTAGCAATTTTTAATTTTATTTTTTAAATTATTATACTTACTGTGTGACTTACCATGGTTTGGATCAGAAAATGATAGAAGAGAAGCTGGAAACTGCACTGAAGTTAAAATCTTTCTACAAAGAACAGTGGACTCGTGTAGTGAGAGAAATGCTTCACAATCGAGATGGTCTTCAGATCAGCATTAGAAGAAATGAAAGAGATCAGTTGAAGAATCAAGGGTAAGTAAGAGTGTATTGTTTATGTTGCAAAGTATGTGAGAATTTTATACTTGTTTACAAACTGCTATGCAAGTCATACATAAATGGTGGGGTCTAGCAGAAATTTTTTACATCAATAATGATTTTTCAATTTAATTTTAGCATAATTTAATTCTGGTCTGCCTATTTTTGTCATATTTTGAAACCATGGTTTTTAATATTGGTTATTGTAAAAATATATTTTTTATCTCTAATACCAACAGCTTATATATGTATACTACCTTATATTGTATACTATACTCACTACTGTATTATAAAAAGTTAAAAATTACAAGTAATGTAATTGTATAGTGATATTAATATCAATACATAATATGAAATTGATGTACAGTAACATTAGTAGCTATAAAATATATTTATGAATATTATATGTCATGCATAATTATACTATAATTTTTTACTTCTTTACAATGTTTTACATAAACAAAAATTTTAATTGATAATTTTTAACCCAGATTAATAAATACGTTAATGTGTCTCTTAAGCAAAAAAAATTATTAATATTTGAACCAAAATTTGTATTAACAACTTCAAAATTTGATTTTAAAGTATTTAAATGAGTCTGTTTTGCCACTGCACTAGTTATTCTCTAAATCACATACAATTGTGATGTTGTTACCCTATTCCTCCATCTTGCTGGTTACCCGCCACCTAGAGTCAAGGGAATGGGTGATAGGTTGGCTGTTATAGTCCATGCTGTTCAAAGCTGATCCTGACGAGCAGTCAATCTCAATTAAGGCATTCCGCCATTCCAATTACATAAGGGAGGTCTTTATCTGGAAATCTGTGAAGGTTGCCTTCAGGTAATCAGAAGTCAAACCCACCCTTATGAAATTGCCAGACAAAGGAGTAGCTGGGTGGAACTTGATTTGTACCTGTTATTCTACTAGCAACCGCCTCACCTGTCTGCGCTGTCTCTGTTCCAACCTTTACTTCCACCTCCAGTCAACTGCCTCCTCGTCTCTGCTGGTGTGCTGCTGCTGGGCTGAGCGGACTACCTGACGGACTCTTCATGGTGGCCGATAGCGTTCCAGAATGAGTTGGGGTGGGGGAAGAGGGTCCTTAGGCTAGTAACCATATACCATGGGTGCGGTGAAATAGTCTGTTTATTGAACTGACATCTCTGGCCACCATGCTCATGGCACAGTTTCCCTCGTTCCCAAAATCCAGTGAATGCCTACCGCCCTATTTGTGCAACATGGGTGCTCGCATATGTACATTTACTGCGGACNCCAGTGAATGCCTACCGCCCTATTTGTGCAACATGGGTGCTCGCATATGTACATTTACTGCGGACCTGCATTCACTTTGTCCTTCCCATCAAACTGAGGAAGAAGAAATACTCCGGCAAACTGAGGAATACTAGTGGGAGACTGTCAAGACTAACCTGTGATCCGAGGAGCACTGGTCACAACCCTGGCATGCTGCCTCACTTATATATGCTAATTGTGGGGAGCTCTCAGAGTATTGGCAGAATCAGTTCCTTGCCAATGAGTTGTAATTGCATCCGGTCTGTCGTCTATCTCTGGCACATCCGTGCCATGCAGCCCTGGCGCAGACAACTGACCGGAGTGAGTTACATCTGACTCACTTCCACTTCCTGATGCAGGCCATGCACTGTAAGCCCCCTGAACACCTTGGTGAGGGGGTGGGGGTACATTGACCACTTATTAACATATCTCCATATGGGCCAAGCCCCTATCACAGCATCTTTCACATGCTTTAGCTAGGCAACGGCTTGCAGCCCTGAGCTCATTCTCTTCCATGCTTCTTATTGGGATTGTTCCCCACACTCCTTTGATAACTCCCATATCGCCGTTAATGAGCATGCAACGGCCAGTAATCACATGAAATTAGATGAAACTGACCATCAGGTCACTTACTGCAAAAATCTGATGAAAATCTAAACAAACAAAGATGATCCACAAATTTTACTATACAAAAAAAATATACTAATACTGACTTTATCGCGAGCTAATTACACATGTTGTGAGCAAGGTGCCATACATAGCTGGTGCCCTTGGC
Organism: Clitarchus hookeri; assembly: GCA_002778355.1. Lineage (NCBI taxonomy): Eukaryota > Metazoa > Arthropoda > Insecta > Phasmatodea > Phasmatidae > Clitarchus > Clitarchus hookeri. Next base: position 86,521 of record NQII01001398.1, read on the forward strand.
ATGCAAACATAAACCTTTTAAAATAATAATACACTTTTGAACCTTTATTGTTGTGAACACAGTGATTCAGGTAATAAGAGTTTACTGTACCTTTTGCACACTAAATGGTGAGAGACAAAAACTTCTAAAAGGTTTACAAACAGTTAGACGTATTATTGATCACCCAGTAAATATACATTTTCTCCTGAATGTCCTGTAGAGACATTTGATAATACACTTCCTGTTTCCATGATGCTTGTGAAAGTCCGGTCACCACATGGTGTACCTCAACAAACTCTAGTGACATATATCACCACAGCCTTGTGTTAATTGCACAGCCTGCAGGAGCCATGACGACCTCCTTGCCTATGACCTTGCTGTATTGGGTGTCTGATAAATACCCATTTGTGTTCCACCCACTCTTTCATACACTGGACCTGCTTGGGAAACCCAACTCCCAGCTGCCACTTATCTCCTCCGCCACATTCTGGCAACAGTGCTCAAATTTTTAAATTGACTGTAGCCCAACTTAGGCCAAATTGTCTTGCCTGCTGCTGTGTGCTTGCATATACTTATAAATCAAACACTTCCCTTGAGCACATTTCTTATTAACTAAAATATTTACACTAGTGGGGCTCGTGGTACATGCTAGCTCTACACAATTATATCAGCAAAGCAAACTTTCAATGCTATAAACATTTTCTCCAAACGCCCTTGCGCTGTCGTCTCGTGTTGCACATTCTACTTTAACTGCTTTCCCGAGTCCATGTGCACACATCNTCCAAACGCCCTTGCGCTGTCGTCTCGTGTTGCACATTCTACTTTAACTGCTTTCCCGAGTCCATGTGCACACATCCCAGTATATCACATCACACAGATAACGCTGATACTGACTTACCACAACTATTTACATATTAAACACTTGTTAACACATTGAATAGNCACATCACACAGATAACGCTGATACTGACTTACCACAACTATTTACATATTAAACACTTGTTAACACATTGAATAGGAAGAAAAATACATCTGCCTACTTTAGGCTGAGAATAAACCTACTTATATTGCACAACTTAACTATATAAATATACACTCTGTAGTATTTATAATATTAATTATTACGTGTTTTTAAAACATTTATCAATGGTTGGGGCACTTTGGGCTCTCAGTCCTGCCGATACTCATAATTCCATCAGTTTCTATTGACTGCTCTTTTCATACTAACGGCCCTTTATTAATACTCTCTTTTCTTTCTTTTCTTATACCGTCTGGCTTAAAACAGTTGGTGTAAATTACTACAAATTTATCTCTTTATCACACTTTCTTGCATTGCACACAACTCAGGTGATAAAAAATAATTTGTAATAAAAACAGAATGCACGTAACCCTTAGGGGGAAAAAAACATAAATTAATTCTAACTATTCCTGGCTTTAGCCTAACTTGACAGCTAATGAATGACCTAACCTACTGTATACAATGCAGTGCTATGTGCTGCCCTACAAGGGGACAAGTGGGTCGTACTCTCTGGCTTACCTGGACCCATCCTTATGTCTTTTGTACCACGTCAACCTGCCTCTCTGTTACAGGGATAGCGTTGCTACCCATCTGGGACTCACTCCCCTGCCCCTGTGCCGTGCACTGATGGAAATTCATGCTCACCACGGGATAGGCCACACAGCATGCGTGCATGACATGGGCTGTTGCCACTGGTCCCATGCCATACATCACTTATCTTCTCACTGACAGGTGGAGCTGTGGGCTGCACTTTGCATACATCTCTAGGCAGGTGTGCCTCAGTGAGATCACACACAGTCTCCTTCACATGTGGGCAAGGAGGTGGCAACTTATTGATAGGGGCTATTCTTGCCAGGTTCCCCTATTGGCAGCCGGTGCAAGGGCAGGAACGGGGTGCGTAGAGGGCTGCTAGGTTCTAACCGGGGCTGGTTTCTCGACAACACAGACTGCATATTGAAACCTCCTTTTTTTCCTGATGGTTCCCTGCATTATGATTGTGGATTCTGGTTTATGTACTAGGATCGACTCCAGCACTTCTGAACCACCTGCCTGAGCAGACGCCTAGACACAACCCCTAGAGCAAGCCTTGTGATGTCCCCAAATGACCGCTCAATGGCCAAGTGTTATGTGTATCAGGCTCTGGCCAACCAAGATGTAAAAAAAAAAGCAATTGCAACAGAAGGCCGAACAGCCTAAACCCTTCATGCACCATAATAAAAATTTTGGAGTCAATAAAAATTTAACTTCAGAGATTAGTTAAATGAAAACCAAATACACATTTACTCTATTCATATTTTATTTCATCAAATATTTTTTTTTATCACATCACATTTTGAGGTGGGGAGTATTTTATCTAAGTATTTCTTTCTTTAAAAAAAAAATTATATTACATTTTTATGACTGAAGATGTTAACACACAATATATACAGGCAGTAACAAAAGAATGGTGCTAAATAATTTTAGTCAATTTAAAAAAAATGAAAGGTTTATGGGATGGCTGCTTGGCCTTCTGTTGATATTATTTAAATTTTCTTTCTTCCTTTCCATATCTTGGTTGGCCAGAACCTGATCCATGTAGCACCTGGTCCTTGAGCGGTCGGTTGTTTGGGAACACCACAAGACTTGACTCTTAGATTATATCTAGGCATCTGCTTGAGCAGGTGGTGAAAAAGCATGGTTATAATCCACAGACCTCTGCTTTATGGGCCCAGGAAGTATCATCATCGACATTTTGCAAGGTACTTACATGCTTAATGGCAGCATCACACAGAGTGGGCACAGCCATGCATCGCTAACTAAAACTGCAAGTTAAAAAAGNCTTACATGCTTAATGGCAGCATCACACAGAGTGGGCACAGCCATGCATCGCTAACTAAAACTGCAAGTTAAAAAAGATTGGTAAAAGTTTAACTAATAAGTGCACAAGGTAATCAAGAAAATTTAAAGTATAATAAACATACATACAGCGACGAAGAAAATAAATTAACACATATGTCTACCAATTTGTGAGGAGTAGTAACAGATANAATAAACATACATACAGCGACGAAGAAAATAAATTAACACATATGTCTACCAATTTGTGAGGAGTAGTAACAGATATTGTGCTTCACGCCATGTTGAAGGTAGAAAAAGAAGTGATGTGGAACACACAACTAGTCTGTATTGATTGTATCAACATGACAAATGATATAAATCAACTACAATTTTATTTTGTAGCTAGTCACACTTAATGCTTACTGTAACATGAAATGAAATATTCATGAAACAAAACTGAAATACAACCCCCAAAAGTATATAAATATGATATAACAAATTAAGTAAATGAAACATACATACACAAAATAAAGTGTCAATGGAACTGTCAAAACAACAACAAAAATACACACAAGTAAAAAAAAGTAACATATTTTCTTTTACTAGTACAAACATTAATGAACAAAAGAATGAAGGAGTTGTGAAAAACCAAACTTTGCTACAAAATGTCCGAAAGGACACAAAAGAAGGAAATTTAAATGCTATAAAAAATGGCACATATTCCCCTCTTCAAAACACACCACAAGGGCAAAAATGGCAACTTGCATATGAACACAACACCAACACTATTACATGATGTTCAGAAATAAAATGCCCAAACTGCTGGAGGTGATTCCTTATGAAAAATAAAGTCGAAAATATACAGGACACCATATACCTAAACAGAGTATGAAAGGAGATTTGAGCCTGTGAAAATCAGGTTTTGAAAACGTATTTTTGCTGAATGCCTTGTACTTTCTGCCAGCTGTGATTCTGCGATTTACTCACAGCATGTCCCACATGGTTGAATGGGACATGTCCATTTGGTGCACTATGGAGCATGTACTAGTGGAGGCCATGTTATTAATGTGCTGACGTATCACTTTTTCAAGCCGAACAGTGCGCACAGAGGATGGCTAGCATTATTCATGTGTGTCTGCAAAATAGGAAGCATAAGTACCTTTTTGCTGCGAATTTTGTAGGCATTCTGCAAAAATAGGTTTTCAAAACCCAATTTTCATAGGCTCATATATCCTTTACTATTCAGTTTAGGTATACAGTGTCCTTTATATTTTGGACCTTATTTTTTCATAAGGAATCACCTCCTGTAGTTTGGGCGTTTAATTTCTGAACAACCTGTATACATAGAAAAAAAACAACACAACAAAAATAACTAACCAAAGGAAGATAGGGTGACCATAACGGTACTTTCAGGTAGGTGAGTGGATGGAGAAGTAGGAGACTTAATGATGTGAGATTTGAAAAGACAATAATAAGGATTACAACCAGAACACAAGATATAGCAATGGAATCAGCCCAGGAATGAGTGTCAGGTTGGGGGTGTGAGGAATGGGTAAAAAGATAAAGAAAGTCTTGGAAATCAGTGCCATGAGATTGAAAAGATAAGAGAGNTGGGGGTGTGAGGAATGGGTAAAAAGATAAAGAAAGTCTTGGAAATCAGTGCCATGAGATTGAAAAGATAAGAGAGAGTCAATTTCCTTAATCAGAGAGTGGTTCACAGAAAGGTCAGGTAGGTTGGACAAATCGAAGGATGAGAGGTTGGAAAGTGGTCTAGGAATATGAAGAGTAGGTAAAGAAAGTTTATATGAAGGTTGGAAAAGATGAAATTGAAATATTTAAAGAANGGTCTAGGAATATGAAGAGTAGGTAAAGAAAGTTTATATGAAGGTTGGAAAAGATGAAATTGAAATATTTAAAGAATGGACTCACAATGTCGCAATGAGATGCATTTATCCACTGCCAGATAAAGAAAAGTAAGAGGTGGGAGGGTACTAACAGTAGACCTACACAGGAAAGTAACATCATCAAGGAATTTAGTTGTAAAAAGCCAGAGAGATTATGTTGTCTCAAAAAAAGGCAAATCTAAAGTTACAAGAGATTTCTCACAAACGTCAAAATAGGTAAATCGAGGAGGGCATATAGTAATACCATGTTTCTTATAATCCAACTACAGTTTATCATTAACAGTGGAAAAATGGTTCCGATCAAGGCTAACATTTGAAAACTCAGAAACTTTCAATATCAGAAAATTGTTTATCTTTGGAAAAAGAACTGGTAATGAAAATATCCAATAACTTTGAAACACACTATCCTTATTTGCCAAAGGTACATTTACCACCACATTTAACAAAGTGTCAAAAACNTCCAATAACTTTGAAACACACTATCCTTATTTGCCAAAGGTACATTTACCACCACATTTAACAAAGTGTCAAAAACTACAACTTGTACAGTACTGAAATCATAGTACATGTAAACATTTTCCAAGCTTACAGGTGCAATCATATACAAAGGCAAAGTTATCNTACAGTACTGAAATCATAGTACATGTAAACATTTTCCAAGCTTACAGGTGCAATCATATACAAAGGCAAAGTTATCAAATGTTGGATTTTGTCCAAGATCTCATTGAAAGAAACAAGACGTAATAAGGTGGAACTTAATTTACCAAGAACACTCTGTTTCAACAGCATGTTTCAAATCAACTAACTCCAATCTAGCACTAGACAAGTCTTCACTAGCACGCAACAACATGGTATTTAAATCTAGCCTGAAATTGATAATCATTTTATCCCATATATCATGAGTGGTTTGACTAAACACTGCATACAATACATTGTAATGTTCCAAATAGTGAAAAGCTAAAAGTTGTATGCTTCTGGTTGTATATAAAACTCAATCTTCAAGATTTTTAAGAAGGCCAACATGGTTGGCTAAATCAGTAGATATGTTATCTTGAAAATTAGACAGAGAATTCAGTCTCTCGCGTAAAGGCTTGTAAATCATCATTATTCAATGTTCAAACGCAGTTTTTAATATTTTACCACCAAAATTGAAAGGTGCTTTTTTTTTTCTCATTGCAGAAATTGGGGTAACAAAGAAGTGAGGGTTAATTTTTCTGTTTTGAAGGCTGCCAGATTTTCTTTACGTTGAGTGAGAGCAAATTCAAAATTCTTATCAATCAAAGTATTTACACTATTTGTTCCAAAACTGTTATTGTGTGCGGTGATCACAGTTGTTAACATCACATGCAACTGACAAAATTCTTGATGCAAAGACCTAAGAATAAAACTCAGTACAATTGATTGTAATTGTNTAACATCACATGCAACTGACAAAATTCTTGATGCAAAGACCTAAGAATAAAACTCAGTACAATTGATTGTAATTGTAATTGTTGGAGAATACAATTTGCAATATCTTCATTTTTCTCAAACAGCAGACCAGATTTGAGATTAGTTACNATTGTAATTGTTGGAGAATACAATTTGCAATATCTTCATTTTTCTCAAACAGCAGACCAGATTTGAGATTAGTTACAGTGACAGAAGACACAAAGAGTCCATATGGCAACAGCCAGGCGACTAAGCAAAACAGCAAACATGATGAGAGTCCAGAAAGGTCACAAAACAAAATCCACACAAGCGATTAGTGGTCTAAAACAGACGAACAAAGGAAACTAAGAAAAGTTATGAACGAAATGCTTTAAGAGAGTACGAATACCCTAAGAGTTAACAAGAAATCACAATACAATACAAAACAAGACTATATTATTTTATATATTACTTTGTCTCTTAACATATTATNGTTAACAAGAAATCACAATACAATACAAAACAAGACTATATTATTTTATATATTACTTTGTCTCTTAACATATTATACTAAAATCAAAAAAATAAATATTTACCTAAAAATTTTTAATAGATAGGGGATACCTTACCCACAAAAACCCATAAACAAGTAATTACCCTTCGAACTAATAACGAGGATACTAAAAACCAAATATCAAAATTACCAAATGCAAAACAAACACACGACCAGTAAAGTTAACCTACTACCACTGGTTTTTTGAGATAACAGGAATGGATCCTAAAGGCAACAGTCAATGAGTCATCAGGCTACCGGGAAGACCAGATAGGACCACAGCAAAATGAGTTGTCCAACCAACACAAAAGAAAGACATAGTTATNTCAGGCTACCGGGAAGACCAGATAGGACCACAGCAAAATGAGTTGTCCAACCAACACAAAAGAAAGACATAGTTATGTTCTGCAGCACCATAACTAGTCAGGAGACTGATAGTATATTTTTTCAGATGTGAAACATGCACTCTAATGAGGTAAATGCCTATTTTCAAGTCAGTTAAACTAGCTGTGGCAGGCATAAGAAAACACTGTAGCTGATGACCAGTCCAACAGTATGCAAATTTTGCCATCGTCTTATTGACAGCTTGGCTTAAGGGGTGAGATATGCACAGTACAGGGTCACCAACTTTAAAAGGATTGTCAGTCCGGTTTTTATTATACTTAATACAAACTCTTTAATGCGACCTATTANAGGGTCACCAACTTTAAAAGGATTGTCAGTCCGGTTTTTATTATACTTAATACAAACTCTTTAATGCGACCTATTATACTCAATACAAACTCTTTAATGCGACCTATTGAGATTTTTGAGGACTGCTGCCCAAACATCATAGACATTTTTAGCATCANAATACAAACTCTTTAATGCGACCTATTGAGATTTTTGAGGACTGCTGCCCAAACATCATAGACATTTTTAGCATCATCTGGAAGAAAATTGTTTAGAGACCACAAATTAGAAAGTGTATTATTCGGCGGAAAGGTGAACATGAGCTTAAAAGGTGAGGTCTTATGGGACTCTTGCAATGCATAATTAAAAGCCATCTGTAACAAGGGTAGGTTGTTATCCCACTTGGATTGGTCCTTCGTATGAAATGCTATTAGAACAGAATGAAGGTTCCGATTGAATCTCTCCGCATGCGAGGGAGGAGGATAGTATGGCAATAAGGTGACACGTTGTCATAAGTAAAACATACGTTTTTGAAAAGTTTTGAGATGAACTGAGGTTCATTGTCGGGCAGTGGTAGAAGGGATTGAAGGAGAGAAGGTATTTAAGTGCCTACACAGTAGAATTAGCATCTGTTTTTCTGAAGGGAATAAGCCAAATAAATTTAGAGAAAGCATCAATACATACAAACAACATATTATGTCCAGATTTACTGCATGGTAACGGACCCACAAAGTCAATGAACATTTTCTTCATGGGCTTTTTAACCACAAGGAGGCCTAAATCTGTGTTCTGTGCAGTTTTACTAAGAGCATGCAACTTACAAACCTTGACCCTCTTAGCAATTTCAGACTCCATAACCTTCCAAATAAATTTACTTCGCACAGCCTGAATGGTCTTACTTAAAAGTTGCTAAATACCTGCCAAAGGTAATAAGTGGAAGTATGCAAAGACCATGGGCCTCAAATGCGTAGGCAACACAATATGCTTTTGACCATCACGAGATTTACAGAAAAGGATATCTTTCTCCAAAAGGTAATGTTTGTGTTCTATGCCTGAACTGAAATTTTGGATAATGCTACTTAGCTCACAGTCCTGTGTTTAATGCTTTGCGATGTCCATAAAAGCCAAAGGGAAATCACCTAAAAGATTACATTCCATTTTGGGAATTTCATTAGATTTGTACCCTCCAAACGTATGTAATAGTGTATCTGCAATTACATTTTAAAAGTTTCTAATGTGTCGAATTTTAAATTTCAAAGAAGAAATTTTCACTACCCAGGATAATGCCTGACTGTCTGTTTGTAAGAGAAATTCAGCATGCTCTAAATACTGGTGGAATTTGTCAATACCAAAAACTACTGCCAAACATTCCAGTTCATAGACAGTTAAAGATTTCTTTTCCTGTGGGGTGAGTGTGCAGGAAGCGAAGGCAATGGGCTTTCTAATGCCATCAGTCTCCTGGGTCAACACTGCGCGAAAAGCAGAACTAGGTGTATCCTTTTGCAGGATGAAGGTCTTAGGAAAATTGGCCATGTGAAGTACAGGAGGATGCATATTATCACGCTTTAAGGTCTCAAAAGCCTTCTGCTGTTCCTCACCCCACTCAAATTTAGCATTCTTTTTANATGCATATTATCACGCTTTAAGGTCTCAAAAGCCTTCTGCTGTTCCTCACCCCACTCAAATTTAGCATTCTTTTTAGGTAGTCTATTTAATGGAGCTGCCTTTTCAGCCAAGTAAGGAATAAACTCCCGAAAGAGCTGGATCATACAGATGANGGTAGTCTATTTAATGGAGCTGCCTTTTCAGCCAAGTAAGGAATAAACTCCCGAAAGAGCTGGATCATACAGATGAAACAAGCAATACCTTTGGAATCAAACTCCTAATAGCAGTTGTGCATTCTCAATTAATGAAGACACCTTTTGTAGAAATCTTTTGCCCCAAAAAAGGTATTTCTTTGACTGCAAATTTAATCTTAGATGGGTTAGCAGTGAGACCAGCCTTTTCCAACCTAGAAAGAACATCCCTCAGATGGTCCATATGCTGTTCAAAATTTTGAGAGTAAATTACGAGATCATCTAAATAGGTACACAAATTTAAATGTTATGTCATGCACGATGCAATCCAACAAACACATGAGCACCTGGGCAACAGTTGCCAAGCCTTAAGGGACATGGTAAACTGGTAAAGATTCCAGGGCATACAAAAGCTAGTAATAGGCTTAGATTCTTTTGCCAAGGGAATTTGATGGTAGGCTGAATTAAGGTCAATGGTAGTGAAAAAATTTGCTTTTCCGAACCAATGGAAAATGGAATGTAAATCAAGCAATGGGACAGATTCAATTTCGATCTCTTGGTTGACCTTACGATAATCAATTACCATCCAGTGTTTCCGTTTGGTTTCAGGACCAAAAAGGCAGTGCAGGGCATATTGTGAAGTAGATTGTTTAATGACTCCTTTGTTCAGCAATTCCTGCTCTTGTCTCAAAATTTCCATTTTGTGGTTGGGGAAGGGGGGGGGGATATGGTAAAGATCACTCATGCTTACAAATTTAATTTTATATTCCAGAATATCAGTTAAATCTAGTTCAGAAGTGAGCACTTTGGAAAAATTTTGACAAAGGTTTTTAATGGCATTATGCTTATTCTGATCCTAATGCTGCAAAGGGTCAGCGACAGGACTGGGCTTAGAGTTAATAGGCAAAAGTTCTTTAGAAGCAGTGTAACATTGGAACTGACTTAGGGCTATGGTTTTTGATACCAAACACTGGCGTAGCCATGTAAAATGTGCTATCTTTAACCTAATAGTTGCTCAGCAAGAAATAGGCAAAAGTTCTTTAGAAGCAGTGTAACATTGGAACTGACTTAGGGCTATGGTTTTTATTAGTTTCAATTTTTGGAGTTTTTCAAAAAGATTAGCCAAAATAATAGTTTGTGCAGAGGTAAAATCGACCAAAGCATTAACAGTAATAGATCCCAAATTCACCTCAATACACGGTGTACCAGGACTTTGTTTCCCCAGAACATTGGGGAGGCTTACGTGACAAGCTTCAGCTTCATTTTTGCCTGCAATAGACTGACANGACTTTGTTTCCCCAGAACATTGGGGAGGCTTACGTGACAAGCTTCAGCTTCATTTTTGCCTGCAATAGACTGACAAGGACCAAAACGAGTCCGAAAATGCAGGCAATAACCAGGAGATATCAAAAATATATGAAAGGACAGTAATTCAAGTACTCACAGTNGACTTTGTTTCCCCAGAACATTGGGGAGGCTTACGTGACAAGCTTCAGCTTCATTTTTGCCTGCAATAGACTGACGAGTCCGAAAATGCAGGCAATAACCAGGAGATATCAAAAATATATGAAAGGACAGTAATTCAAGTACTCACAGTNACGAGTCCGAAAATGCAGGCAATAACCAGGAGATATCAAAAATATATGAAAGGACAGTAATTCAAGTACTCACAGTCTAGTACTTGTCGACAGGCACCTACACAAAGGACGACACATTTTTCAAGTGGTTGTGTGATCACGACGTTTAGCTGGCTAGTCCTAGCCTTTCGACAAGTACTAGACTGTGAGTACTTCAAATTCCTTTCCTTTTATATATTTTTGATAGTCTAGCTGCCTACTTGTAACCTTAACTCACAAGACATATCAAAATGTGAGCATTGTATTCCAAGTCTTTGAAATTGCAGTTCACACCAGGGTGAGCACTCGCTTATCTCCCTCGTGGTGCTTGTTTTTTAGCTGCCAACAATTTGTGGCAATATGACCAAGTTTGTTACACAAACAGCACACAGAGAATTCGGTTTTTAGGTGAAGTTGAGATCCGCTCATCAGAGGTAGTAGAACTAGCTCCTTGTTTTAGTTCAGCATGACACATTTGTCACAGTGGTAACACTAAAGTCTGAGTTTTTGGAGCCATTTGTTTTCTTACGAGTGGTGTAGCGATTGGTTGGATTGCCGTGCTTAGCATCAGCATACCTAATGTTTTGTGAGTGAACACACACTTTATCTAGATTAGCAAAGGTGCATAACTTTGCTACAAATACCAAGCGAGAATGTTCCTGTGGTGCTAAGCCTTCCAAAATAGTGATCACCACTTCACTTTCAGGAAATGGAAGTCTCAGGACAGTAGCTGCTTCTCTTATGTTATTGACATAAACAGACAAAGATTCGTCGGGGTCCTGCAATCTATTGAAAATTTTCAGCTGAAGTTGGGTGCATAACCTATATGGGATAAAGAAATTTAAAATATCATCATGATAGGCATCAAAAGTGGCCTGATGGGCAATAGCTACTTGAGTCCTCTATCTCTCAGGCGACCTAGCAGCTGTGACTCAGGAATAGTTCCACTTTGTTTCAACTTAAAAATTACTTTCAAAAAGTCCAAAAAGTGAGGGACATTAATTGGGTCTATCAGTAGTTGGGCAATTCCTTATAAAAAAATGTGGTTGAGCTGGCATTCTTGGGAGCGTGTTTTTACCACAGAGATGGGATACCAGGGTTCGACGTCAGGATTGAGCGTTTCGTTACTGGAGCTTCTTGAGCTCCCTGGGCTTGTTGGCAGCATGGTTAATAATATAGTATAAGATGTAAAATGGAGTGTGGGCTAGATAGGGGTGTTTTTTTTCTCGGGAGTGGCTCCCATCCCTTGAAGTCTGGTGATTTCCTTTCCATTGGGGGCCCTTCCTGCCATGGATGCAAGGAATTTTCTGATGACCCCGTTGGTGGTCCTACTTGCAGGCTGCCTCTCTCTACACCTGGGAGCATGATTTCAGTTATAACCAGTGTTCCTCCACTGCTGGGAGGATGCTGTTCGATTTCTGGGTAATCTGACATACATGATAGGCCAGGTAGCTCGTCGCTATGGGCCTACTTCTTTGATTGCTTTCAAGGCATTCCGATCGGGGGCCACCTTGGTATTTTTCTTGACGTAAGTGACTCTGTCGGACTCCCAATTCTCCGGCTGGCCGTATCACACTACGATGCATTTTCAAGTTGGTGGTAGGTGTGTGGTCAACCCAGTACACATTGCCTTCTTTCCATTGGACCTCATACGATTCCTCCCAACAGGGCACGAAACTGGTGTCAAACTTTTCCAAAGCGTTGGATAATGGGTGGGTCTTTACATAGATGTGGGATCCTACCTCTGGGCCTGTTCCCACTTACTCTGTCTTGGAGAGGTATTCATAGTGCCTCTTTTCACATCTATTTTGTGGTACAGCTGTTCTACAGTCCTTTTAATACTTTTAATACTTTAGAGGTTTTGTATAATACATTGGCCATCTCAAATCGTAATCCTGACTGCTATTTAAGTTAACCATCTACTGCTGATGGTAGATTATAAACAGATAGAGNGCCATCTCAAATCGTAATCCTGACTGCTATTTAAGTTAACCATCTACTGCTGATGGTAGATTATAAACAGATAGAGCTGTTACGGTTGTTTAAAATGTTCTTCTGGAAGCTTTATATCACTACTTTTGCTGCATGGTTTGTATCTAAATAGTTTACAACTTTTACTTAAGAGGCCTTCCTAGTTCTCATATGGGTCTCATTGTAAGCAGATGTGTCTAAGTAAAAAAAAACCTATGGAGTATTTCAATGTAAATCTTTTTTAGGGTATAAATGAAAGTCAATATTTGGTTGCCCATTCATAAAATTAAATTATTGAAACTTAAATGTGGTTGTTGAAAAGTGACAGTCAGTAACAATTGTTGTAAGTAGCCCTCTATTTACAATATTTATTCACCTATAAAACAGTGTTTTAAGCTATAGCGACAGTGCTATATCTTTTCTGAACTGATTGCTGTATTAAAGTTCTATAGTCACCGCTTAAAATTCTGAGGGAACGAAACACCCATCAAGCTTTTTTATGCTAGTTTTCATTGCCGTCGCACTGCTTCCATTTGCCCAGATGAGACTTTGAGGCATTAAAAATTGTATACTAGGAAGGCCCTTTAATAGTGTTAGTGTAATGTGCAAGTTAAATGTACATATTTATTTTTAAGTTAATATTTTTTCCCAGAGCAGTGAAAATTCTTCATGAAACTGAAGCTGCAAAGAAAGAAGACCAAAACATTTTGAAAATGATCAAAGAAAAAGCAAACAAATCGTGGTTGAACCTACCCAACCATCTAGGGTCAAGTGATGCTACAAGAGGTTCGCAGAGTGAATCCTGTATCATGTCATTTACACCAAAGCCAGTTGATAAGCAGATGGCAACAGATAAGGTAAATTTTTTATACAAACACAGTGCTTGACACACAAGACTCAGTGAATACCCTCTATTTGTTATGTTGCCATGACTTTTGAATCAACCCTCATATATGTTAACCTCCGGAAATTAAATAAATAATATATATAATTAATAAANAACACAGTGCTTGACAGTGTTCTGAGTCACTTATGGGAGATAAACAATAGTTGCCATGACTTTTGAATCAACCCTTATATATGTTAACCTCCGGAAATTAATATTTATTATATATATTAATTATTTATAATTATCCAACTATTCTAGGTCAAATGTACGTGATGTATTTCCAGTACTGATCGAATTAATTATTATATCAAGTGACTTTAATAATGTCTGGGATTAAGGAAGCAGAATGACGTAACTTGTATGTCAGTGTCCTCAGTATAATATTTTGTTGTTCAAGTAATTATAAACTGTATGACATATTTTATGGACACTTAATTTTATTGTCTATTTACCAGACACCAGACATGCATGTAATTTTTGCCACACTGAGCATGGTTGATAATTTATCACTAAATACACTGGAGAGCCAAAAAAACTGGTACACCTGCCTAATATCGTGCAGCCGGGGGCGCTCGTGCGTCTTCACGGCGTTCTGCTCGTGGCATGGACTCTACTAATGTCTGAAGGTATGCAGGAGACAATTCACACCATGAATCCTGCAGGGTAGTCCACAAATCCATAGGAGTGCGAGGCGGTGGAGATCTCTTCTGAACAGCACGTTGCAAGGCATCTCAGATATGCTCAATAATGTTCATGTCTGGTGATTTAGGTGGCCGATGGAAGTGTCTAAAGTCAGAAGAGTGTTCCTGGAGCCACTCGGTAGCAACTCTCGACATGTGTGGTGTCGCATTGTCCTGCTGAAACTGTCCACGTCCGTCGGAATGCANAGCCACTCGGTAGCAACTCTCGACATGTGTGGTGTCGCATTGTCCTGCTGAAACTGTCCACGTCCGTCGGAATGCACAATGGACATGTATGGGTGCAGGTGATTGGACAGGATACTTACGTATCTGTCACCTGTCAGAGTCGTATCTAGACGTATCAGGGATCCCATTTCACGCCAACTGCACACGCCCCATACCATGACAGAGCCTCCACCAGCTTGAACAGTCCCCTGTAGACATGTAGGGTCCATGGATTCATGAGGATGTCTCCATACCCGTACACGTCCATCCGCCCGATACAATTGGAAACGAGACTCGTCAGACCAGGCAACGTGTTTCCAGTCATCAACAGTCCAATGGTGGTGTTGGCGGGCCCAGGCGAGGCGTAAAGCTTTGTGTCATGCAGTCAACAACGGTACACAAGTGAGCCTTCGGCTAAGAAAGCCCATATCAATAATGGACCCTTGATTAGTTCGCACGCTGACACTTGTTGATGCCCCAGCATTGAAATCTGTACCAATTTGAGAAAGGGTTGCACGTCTGTCACGTTTAATGATTCTCGTCAGTCGTCGTTTGTCCCGTTCATTCACAATCTTTTTCCGGCCACAGCGATGTTGAAGATTTGATGTTTTACCAGATTCCCGATATTCACGGTACACTCTTGAAATGGTCGTACGCGAAAATCCAAATGTTATCGCTACCTCGGAGATGTTATGTCCAATCTCTCGTGCGCAGACTATAACACCACGTTCAAACTCACTTAAATCTTGATAACCTGCCATTGTAGCAGCAGTAACCGATCTAGCTGCAGACCGCATCGCGTTACTCTGATTGGTTCCATGCCTCTGTTATTTGCATACGCACGCCTATACCAGTTTTTTTTGCTCTTCAGTCTATATATAGCCAGCATACAAAGTTAGGTTAGAATCAATTACATGGTTTGCGACGATATAACATGCAATGCAAAAATGGCTATATGGTTGCCATTTTGAAAATAATTGTCTGAANTTACATGGTTTGCGACGATATAACATGCAATGCAAAAATGGCTATATGGTTGCCATTTTGAAAATAATTGTCTGAATTACACCAAATTTACCTGTGCACACCATCTGCCGCAGTATATTACTTGTTTGCCTAATTCGGTAGGAGTCTGTCAATTCTTCCCGAGATGACAAACACTTTATTAATTAATGTGGTGCTGTCTTACAAAATGGTGGACAGGGTGGTTTATATGATGCTTGTAATAAATACTTGCAGCATACAAAATTTGGTATATATTGGTCTAATGGCATGGTAGATATACCAAATAAACCTAAAATATTTGTATAGTCACCATTTTGAAAATAAATGCCAAATCAGTTTAAGTCACATGTTTACATGGCCTACCATACATGTGCCAAATTGGGCAAGGATTGATTGAGTAGTTTTCACGAGATAATGTAAAAACTTTATTTTTTCATGTAGTGCTGTGTTCCAAAATGGCAGATGAACAACAATATCTGCTTCTTAATTCAATGTTTACATGATGCACTGTCAACATTATACAAAATTTGGTTTAAATCAGTTGAATGGTTCCCAAAATACGACATATTGCTCTAAATTTTTTAATGACCACCATTATTAAAGTAAGCGCCCGACATGATTGAAAACTATAAAAGTCATATGTCCATATTAACTACTGTGTACTGAGTTTGGTGAGATTTGTTTCACTCAAAGTTTTTAAAGACACACACGAAAGTGATCTTATAAGCCAGTGTGGTCCAACTATTTTTGAATCATGGGCCAGAGTTTTATTCTTAAGTTTCATCGAGGGCCAGCATAAGACTTCAGGAGTTATAGCGCTTGTATTAGTAGATATACCTTTAATCATGACAATTTTACAGTTTTCAAAGAAATAGCTCGCACATATGTATACTCACACAAATATTATAAACGTTTCAACATCAACAAACCATTTCAATACGAAATCATCTTTCTATATAAGTATCTAGTTTTAAAAACTTGGGATCAGTGAGAGCACTGGGCAGTGTGTTCACTGACGATGGCACAAATGTCTGCTGCCATCCGTGTTGTCATGATTCAGAGGTTGGACTTCAAAGCTTCCTGGGATAATCTGTTCCTCTGTTTCGACTTGAACATTTTCATTGTTGAGAAAGCACATTCACAAATGTACATGCTACCAAACTGGAAGTCACTTTTAAAGCAAAATTGTAAAGCTTGGGGTATATGTCAAGTATTATAATGTTCCACACAATTGTTCATATTGTAANACTTTTAAAGCAAAATTGTAAAGCTTGGGGTATATGTCAAGTATTATAATGTTCCACACAATTGTTCATATTGTAATGTTGCAAGTAATAGTGATTGATATGTGAGAATTATTTTATTTTTCCTATACTTTTGGAGATTAATGTAATCTATTCAGTGTTTGGAATTTGGTGATAAAAGCAATTTGTATTTATGTTATATATTTTCGATTTTCGAAATTTATAATTTTAATTGAAGTTATTTGACAGTAGTAATAATNATTTGTATTTATGTTATATATTTTCGATTTTCGAAATTTATAATTTTAATTGAAGTTATTTGACAGTAGTAATAATGACCGTAAGGAGATGCAACACCTTTTTATTTTACTAGGGAGCTAAGGACATGTAGTTGACTGTTGTGATATGGTGCAACATAGGTAGGATGACAAGGGTTACACTGAGGCGAGGTGATGAGATACACGCCTGTGTTGAGATGGGTGTTTGTACTATTTTTAGATATGACCGCATTACACGATGCCCCGATTGGGCAGTTTTTGGTGGTGCAATAAAGTTTTGAGAAGAAACTTATAGTAGGCATGGCCATCATCATAAATGATAATCTGAAAGCTACTTGAAGAGAGCAGCATGTGCGAGTCACAATTGTAACTCACACTGGGAGTGCCTACAGCCTAATCTTTCATTTTCATCATATTTCAGACTAATCTAAAACCTACTTAATTATTTCTGCTGGTGTGAGGGGTCATTCAGGGTGCTGGGAGAAAATTTGTTTCTCTCCCATATTTGTAAATATCTTCGCGATGCCAGTTTTTACGACTGAAGAATATCCAATTTACTGCGATTCTTATCTCATTCCTGCTTGTTATGAAGTTTTTTTTTGTGTGCCACTGCTGCAACTGAACTGCATATTGTTTGTGCCGCTGTTGTAACATAACTGCATAGAGTAATAAAACTCAGTTGACTATATTTCCGACTTTTCTGATCATTTATTTTGGCGTCTTTATAAACTTGAGTCTCAATGTTCACCGCCAACTGTGTTACGCGAGCTAATGTTTGACTTGTGTCAAGCACGTCTTGTAACATTACCTCATGTCAAATTTGTTTTTGAAGAAAGTAGAATGTTACTCTGCAGATTGCACAGTTCCATTTGAAACTCTGGATCTTGACCTTCAATCTCGGCTGCCACAGGATTGGCGAAAAGCTGGAATATTGTCTTTATGTTGTCAAAGTCAGAATATCTGTCTTCAAATTCTTCCGTAAGCTCAATATCATACTGTCCATATTGAAGAAATAGCAGAGCTCAATAAATTTTTGATGTCACTATATGATTAAATAAATTATAAGACCAAATTTTTTTACATATTTTTCAAAAATTCTTAATTTCTTTCTGAGAGCTTTGATGTGGCTCATGGCCTGACATATATTATGTTTCTTCCCTTGAAGTTTTAAAATGAGGCTTGTCGCGTACCGGTTTAGGGATTATAGCACGATATTGGCTCACATCCATCACCCCCTCACACCCCCCCCCCCCC
>NQII01001398.1:105818-218901 GCA_002778355.1 Clitarchus hookeri
CACTTCGCTGGAACTCATTCCCAGATGACAGCCTACCCACACTCACCGCTGAGTTAAGTATAGAATTCGTCGTCCAAAGAAGCCCCACTCAACCACGAATTCGCCCCGTGAATACGAGTAAACAAATTATGACAGTACCGCACCTCGAAAGTTTTGATGTTGTGTATTTGTGAATATATACGAGACAATATATTCGTACTTCAAAATACAACAGTGATAGTCTACCTCATTATAATACCCGCAACCTCCAAGCACTTTTTAGTCGGTGCCTGGAGGACATTAACTCTGACCAGATAAGCCACCATGTCTTCCACAGTGGCGGTACATGAGACTTCGTTAATTTGGCGAACAACGTTGGGGCACAGATACGTCTGTACAGATAGTATCAAAGAACCAGACTATACCAGTATACCCGAGTAAAAGGGTCTCACATGTACCAGATTGCCGAACTAGTCAGGCGGAACATACCGAAGTATACCGAGCTAGTAAGGAGGAACCCAAAGACTTAAGGGGAGTCTCAAACAAACCTCTTTGGTGCCCAGTCGGTAATCGAGACGCGCAGGAGCGAGTTCGAGAGCGAAACGAGGCGGGAGAGACCGAAGCAGTAGCGGGGAGCGGGGGAGTAGGCCACGACAGCCCATTGCACAATGGCTGGCAATAATGTGGCGCGAATTTCAAGTGAGGAGCGGGTCTAGCGAATAGACAGAAGCGAAGCGAGCGAGGAGCGGTAAGGGATGTCATTTCCACTGGCTCAGTGAGAAATGACGTGGGGTAGGCGGACTAGGATACAATTCCGCGCCTACCAATAGTCAGTTAAGTCATGAGTACCCTGAAGGAGGGTGACTGTAAATGACGGGAGAATTAGGCAGGCGGACGGGTGAAAAACTGCGCGGCCAGGAAAGTACGCAAAGCACCGGTGAGACGTGCTTATCGGGCCTCAAATGCCCAGAGACGTGAATAGCGAGGCCACTGAAGCGCAGTGGGTCACTAGGTCACGGGGGCAGTGACCCAGGTCAGGAAGATAACCGACAACAGTAATAAAAATCGAGAAGTAACACAGCCCAAGTGTTATCTGAAGTAAGACAGTACACGCCGGGCGGACAGGTAACGCCACCACGCCAGCCAACACGAAGCGTGGAGAGCCGAAAGATAATACGCCCGAGCCACAGCGCCGCCGGGCGTGATAACAAGGTGGGAAGCGCGCACGGGACGTGTGCCGCGATAACCAAGGCCGTCCGGGACGCACTAACTGAGGCTGAAAGTATACACTCACGGGAAAATGAGTGGAAAATAAACGGACGAGAAGACGCACGGGAAAATGTGTGGACGCAGAACAGACGAGGGGCGAGAAGCGAAACGGCGAGAAGCAAAGTGCACCGAACAAGCAACGAAGCCGGGAATCCGCAGACACGAGCCGAGAACGAGCCTGCAACTCAGCAGGCCAGTAAGTCAACAGAACGAGAGGAAGGCCAGGCGCCCCTCACCCCCTCATCACCACCACAGATGCCGAGACGCATCCAGGTTCCAGAGCAAGGTGCAAGAAGACATCACTCCGCAGCAAAACACAGACTCTTGGGGTAAGTGAAGTGAATCCCCATGCCACCCGCGGAGAAAACTAGGTCAGGTTATACAACCTGCTAAACAATTTAAGTGCGACAAGGACCGTCTACAGTGAACAGTGTATTCCGACCTTCAGTCAAAAGACATAGACGCAACATTTAAGTGTGCCTGAGTGTACTTTTATGCAAGTTCCATGTTCTAAGTTTTTTTTTCCGAGAGACAGTTTATGTTTACAATTGGCCTAATGGCAAATGCCGCGGCCACAGCCGAGAGACAGTCAAGAGTCTAATTATTTTTTCTTTTCACGAACTATGTGTCATCGTAAAGTAAAAACGTTACATTTGTCAGGGTGCTTTGTTTTTTTTCATCAGACATTTGTAAAAACTGGCCGAGTGCCAGCCAGTAGTGTAAACCATTGAACAAATAACCAGCCTAGAATGTAAGAGTGTTTTTTTTTCCCCCTTTGGACGACATGTAAGTTGTACTTAACGTAAAAATTAATTAATTCCCGTCACCAACACGTAAAACTGTTGCCAGTTGGGGCAAGAGACACAGGCTTTCCGCCCACTGTTTGTTTGCATCATCAAGAAGGTATTCCGATTTATGAGGAAACCGAAGCCCGAAGAACCAATAAGGTAGGAGGTAATTTTGAGGGTCATGTTGTGTAACCATGTCATTTGTACCAGGTAAAGTGGTAAGTAACCATGGAAGAAAGTAATGTGTAATGTACTGAGAGTCCGAGGTGTGGTACTAGAAAAGTTTAAATTAGTCCAGA
Organism: Clitarchus hookeri; assembly: GCA_002778355.1. Taxonomy (NCBI): domain Eukaryota; kingdom Metazoa; phylum Arthropoda; class Insecta; order Phasmatodea; family Phasmatidae; genus Clitarchus; species Clitarchus hookeri. The sequence continues at coordinate 108,154 of NQII01001398.1, forward strand.
ATTGTATCTCCCTAGGTATTTAGCGAGTCAAATAGTTAGCCAGAAGTTAGAAATGTACAGTAGCAAACAGTCCTCCGCAGGAATAGAACCCCATAAGAAATGCNTCAAATAGTTAGCCAGAAGTTAGAAATGTACAGTAGCAAACAGTCCTCCGCAGGAATAGAACCCCATAAGAAATGCGTCAGTTGTTGTGAAGAGAAACGCCTTGGGTATGCAACCTGCAAAGAACCAGGGTGTTAGGTCCTTCTTACAGGAAGAGCCACGCCTGTCAAACTTTACAGCCGCGCGCGACGATAGCCGGGCAGCCGGCTGTCACGCCGCCACGTGGGACCGCCCCGGAGAAATACACGCAAGCCATGAGCATAGAGTAGGTCACCTTTCAGAAGCAAAACTTCGCACAAAACCGCGATTTTTGGTACAGAGTGAGCCAAAGTCGAAGAGATAAGGGGGGATTGTCGCGTACCGGTTTAGGGATTATANCAGAGTGAGCCAAAGTCGAAGAGATAAGGGGGGATTGTCGCGTACCGGTTTAGGGATTATAGCACGACATTGGCTCACATCCATCACCCCCTCACACCCCCCCGCCCAACGCACTTCGCTGGCACCTTCATGGCAGCACGTGGAACCACAGGGAGGTGGAAAATTTTGGGACACGTGGAGCTGAAGCGTAGGCCTCCCCCCCCACACCCCCTTCATCTTCGTACGTCTCTAGCCGCCGGGAGATCTGTTGAGAGTGCAGGGCTTTCTTGAGTCATCAGCAAATAATCCGGTGTAGTTCGCCTGAACGCAGTAAATACGCACCACGGAAGTATCACAGTGGCGGTACCTGCGTCAGGCTGTTGAGATGTTCTGTAATGTCTGTNGCAGTAAATACGCACCACGGAAGTATCACAGTGGCGGTACCTGCGTCAGGCTGTTGAGATGTTCTGTAATGTCTGTGAGAAAAGCCAAGGTACAGAGCCATTCTTAATTTGAATTTTTTCAAGTATGTCAGACTGATTTTCCAGTAGCTTCTAAGAACTGAGCTATTTCCTTTCTCATGGCTTTTAGCCAGCGAATTTCAGAATGCAAGGAAGTATCACCAAAATTCTACAGAAAGCACCCGGAGGAATTCCACTAATTTTCTGTGATTCTGAGCTGTGTTACCGTCTCTTATAAAGTTAACTATTCTGGTAACGTCCCTCATCACATTGTTTATCTTAACAAATTTTCTGCAGATAACTTCCTGGTAGATAATTCAATGCAGTACAGGCACGTCATGTTTTTACTAGTCATACATTTAGGAACATTTTGAAAATCCCCTGCATTGCTCGACAACTGACACAAGAGCACTGTAGATATCGGAGCCTTTCACACTAGTTGGGAGTGACACTAGATTGAGTAGTTCTTCTTTAATGAAGAATTGTTCATCAACTGTCTTTATAAAGATTAACAGCTGACACACATCTGTTATGTCTGTGCTTTCGTCCGATGCAATTTAAAAAATNCAACTGTCTTTATAAAGATTAACAGCTGACACACATCTGTTATGTCTGTGCTTTCGTCCGATGCAATTTAAAAAATCTACATTTACTCAACTATGCATCCAGTTATGTACTTAGCTTGACAGTTCTTCTTGAAACAGCCTGGTGANAAAAAATCTACATTTACTCAACTATGCATCCAGTTATGTACTTAGCTTGACAGTTCTTCTTGAAACAGCCTGGTGATAAAGTGACACTGTTTCAAAATTATTCGCAAGTTTGTCATCGCCAAAAGGATGGATATTGTGTTCTTTCATTACCAAAATCCTTTGCACGCACATGATACGTTGCGGCTTCCCTCCTAAATTCATAAACAAAAATGCATTTTTCCAACTTTCGTTAAACTGGCTATTCTCAAACTTCACTTTTTTTTTTGNCCTAAATTCATAAACAAAAATGCATTTTTCCAACTTTCGTTAAACTGGCTATTCTCAAACTTCACTTTTTTTTTTGCTCAAAGTACTTAAACTCATGATGACACTTTTAAATGACATGAACTGATAAACAGTGGCTCTAATNTTTTTTTTTTGCTCAAAGTACTTAAACTCATGATGACACTTTTAAATGACATGAACTGATAAACAGTGGCTCTAATTTGTATAATTTGCTTTCTCACTCACGAGTCGTGACTGACATGTACTGAAAATACAACATACTTGTATTATCAAATTTCCTGCTCGCTTTTCTTTGGAAAAATAAACAATGAAGCCAGGAGAAGTAGCGGGGTATGGAATGTGAGACATGAGCCCAACCTTTGTTTCTCATTCATTTCTAAAATGTAACATTATTGCCAATTAAATACCAGGCTGGAAAAAATTTTAGAATATCAGGAGGTTGACAGAAAATGAATGAAAATATTTTTAACACATATAGCGAAGTAAAATAGGTAAGTTATTACAAATATCACTGCGGGTCAAAGAAAATGATGCATTGGGTTGCCTATTGGACCACGCCGTTCTAAGCCTTTCTTTCCTTTAAAAAGTAGGAAAGTAGGCTAAAAAGGGCATTAGTTTTTTAATTATAGATACACATTCTTGTTGTAAAAGTTATATGGAGTCTAGTAAACATTTTTAGTAATTTCAGAACATTTTCTTCTCAATCGTTTGTGAAGTTACCGTAAGAAATTGTGGTATTTGAATGTATAAACTTTGTTTTTGTATACAGAAAATATTTACTAAAATTCAAAGCATAGCAATGCGTATGTTGGGTTACTGTCGGAGTGGTCAGGGAATTTGTTTTAACTGGTCAGGGAAAGTCAGNAAAGCATAGCAATGCGTATGTTGGGTTACTGTCGGAGTGGTCAGGGAATTTGTTTTAACTGGTCAGGGAAAGTCAGGCCAAAGGAATATGTTTTTTCTGTGGGTACCCTGATGTAGTAACCAACAAACTGCACAGTCAGGAAATTATTAACAAAAGTGTAAACTGATTATTTACAACCAGTTACAGGAGTTTGGTGGGGTTTGTGGTACTGGCTCGCACGCAAAGTTGCCAAAACACATACAGTACACTCTCGTTTATTCGTGCTTCGCTTAACCTGTTTTCANACTGGCTCGCACGCAAAGTTGCCAAAACACATACAGTACACTCTCGTTTATTCGTGCTTCGCTTAACCTGTTTTCAGCTTATCCATGCGGCTTTTTGACTTTTTCTTGTCAACTGTAACTTCTGCGGGAAGGCGATGCTGTAAGATGTGTTGTTTANATCCATGCGGCTTTTTGACTTTTTCTTGTCAACTGTAACTTCTGCGGGAAGGCGATGCTGTAAGATGTGTTGTTTAACAAGCAGCGGTACCATCTACGTCTATCGCTGTGCCGCGTGAGCTGCTGTTTATCTCTTTAAACTGTCAGCCNTTTAACAAGCAGCGGTACCATCTACGTCTATCGCTGTGCCGCGTGAGCTGCTGTTTATCTCTTTAAACTGTCAGCCTGTCACACAGACCTGCGTGAGTCATCCATGTCTGCCCGTTGAAGCGTGTATCGGATCGCACTTTTCTCAATTACCACCCCAACATCACGTCTTGCAAGTTTATCAATCGCTCGGGTATGGTTGTTGTTCACTGTTTGTAGGGTCATTTTCGCGACATCAACAGTTTTTACTATCGCGGAAAAGTTATAAATAATAAAAAAATTGAGCGTGGTGTTTTATATACAAAAACATCAATTCCAATGCCAAACAAAAAAAATTGCAGACTTTTTCAAGAAAGAAACGGTTTAACTTTATTAAATTTTTTCATATCAAGTGTTTAAATGTTTACAAAAACACTTNACTTTTTCAAGAAAGAAACGGTTTAACTTTATTAAATTTTTTCATATCAAGTGTTTAAATGTTTACAAAAACACTTAACAGTTCAGAATTTTTAAACTTTTGCATGTGTGTGTGCGTGCATGCGTGCACGTGTATGTGTAAGTCAGTAAAATTTAANGTTCAGAATTTTTAAACTTTTGCATGTGTGTGTGCGTGCATGCGTGCACGTGTATGTGTAAGTCAGTAAAATTTAAATAAGCCCCTCGTAATTAAAGATGTATGGAAATCTAAGACGTTTGAACCCAGTCTATTGAGACTGAATGAGAAAGCAGCTGACACTTATTGATAGAGGTGAGTGCTTACGTTTTTGTAAATTTCATTATGGTTGTTACAAACTTTGAAAGGAATGAATTTAGACATTTTTTAAATGTTTTTTCCTTGTTTTAGCAAAAGTTAACGATAGGTTCTGCATTTGTATTGTAAGGGTTATTTTTTTTAATGGGGAGTGTACTGTATTGTTTAAATGCCAGGTTGCCACATTTAAAGTCCCGTTATTGTCTTTACTGCATTGCATTGTAAACTTTCAACTCACTTTGCCATCTCAAGGATGGGCCTGTGTGCGCGTTGAGGAAACGGCACTCGCACACTATGCACCGCTTGTTGCTCCGTATTGTTCCATTAATAGTAAAAATGTGTAAATTTATTATCCGGGNCACTCGCACACTATGCACCGCTTGTTGCTCCGTATTGTTCCATTAATAGTAAAAATGTGTAAATTTATTATCCGGGTATTTTAATACAAATGCACTTATTTGTGTTTTCTCTGGTCCCGAGTTAATCGGGAGTTTACTGTACAATTTAATGTAGTATACTTAAATTTTTTTCTACCCATGAAAAATTTCTACTTTGTGTATATAATAAAACTGCACCATAATGAGTATGGGTTATAGAAATATGTTTGCCATAGTGATAGTTGTCATGCCTCATTTGAAAGAAGCATAATATACCAGTTTAAAACTAATACCCTTTCATGTTCCTGATCATTATAACATATTTGAATAACTCTTCTCCGCTAGATAAAAGTTATTTTTATATATAATGTTATTAATGACTGTAAGTACATTGTATTAACAGAGATCAAAATACTGTCAACCACTCTCCTTAGTCCTTTCTCTGTCTTTTTTTTACACATGAAGGAATTTTAATTTAGAGCTTTACTCCCCCTCCACTATGGTACTGCCTCTTTCCTCCTCTCTCTGCCTTGGTTGGCTAGTGTGTATTCTTCCTCAGTTAAGTTGCATTCATGAAAACAAGGTGTTTGTGAAGGAAACTACTGACTGATTGAAGGCCAGGAGGGGGGAGGTAGCAAACTATAAAGGAATGAGCCCACACAAGAGAGCCGGAGAGTTTGTTCCATGTTGCAAGCTTTCGTAATAGAATACAGGNACTATAAAGGAATGAGCCCACACAAGAGAGCCGGAGAGTTTGTTCCATGTTGCAAGCTTTCGTAATAGAATACAGGTGTAAAATGAGATGAGAATGCAGCAGCGCCGAGAAAATCCGCCGGCCAGTGGCATTGTCGGGCACGATTCCCACTTGCGAAAATCCAAGAGTGACCCGGCCGAGGATTGAACCTGATTTGCCTTTGTGGGAGGCAANGGCACGATTCCCACTTGCGAAAATCCAAGAGTGACCCGGCCGAGGATTGAACCTGATTTGCCTTTGTGGGAGGCAAGCAGCCTAACCGCACAGCCACCACGGCACCTGTAAATTAATAAGAAATTACACAGTACAGTTCAAATTTGGCATCTGTATTATTCAAATGGTTCAAATAGCTACATTGTTCATTTTCAGTCTTCAATGTGTGCATTTAAAGGCAAGGGTTGGTCTGTTGACATTAACTGTATTGTTTGCCCCCCTCCTCCCCTTCTTTTGTAAAATTTTTTTGTTGGTGTTTATTGAATTGGTTGTAACATTGAATATTTGGCTTGTGTTTGCTTATATGAGCACTTTCTTATGTCCTAATTGTTTTTAAATGATGCTTGTTTACAACGGCACAATGCCAGGTTTAGTCTGTGATACAATTTCTGCAAGCAAATATAAGTGCTTGGTGGCTTTTTATTGTGACATTAAGAACCCTTATGATATGTAATGAAATATTACTATCAATTTTAAGAAAGTAAAATTAATATTTATGATCAAAAACCTTATGGAAAAATTACAGCACAGATTCACAAATTGGCATGTCTTTCAATCATAATTGGTAGTAGTAAATTTATACCTATAAAGCAAATTGCCATATTTGCCTGTTCTTTTAAAATTGTTACACAGGTTTGGTCATTATCAATAGGCAATGGTAGAATCTGTTCCATGTTGTTCAGTCAGTGCTGAGTCCTAAAAATACTGATGTGACTAAAGTTATATACTATATAATNAGAATCTGTTCCATGTTGTTCAGTCAGTGCTGAGTCCTAAAAATACTGATGTGACTAAAGTTATATACTATATAAAAACTTCCTATATTCACAATGTGGCATACTTGCATACATATAATTGTATATAATTAACTATAGCCATTTTTGTACAGTACGTTTTCATTTCAGGGTTATTTTAGATAGATGAANATATAATTGTATATAATTAACTATAGCCATTTTTGTACAGTACGTTTTCATTTCAGGGTTATTTTAGATAGATGAATTAGTACCTTCTTTTTCAAGTCATCACTGTTGTTTTATTGTGTTCAACATTTGCAGCCATCACCGAGGGACATGGAGCAAGCACTTCATGGAATGATTGTGGAGAGAGATGCTCTGATGCGTACTGGCAACTACAATGTTGATGACCCCATCATTGCAAAACTCAACCAAGACATTTGTTTGCTGCTGGCCCAGTTAAAAACTTAAATCTTTCTACAAGTGAAGATAACTTTGTAATTAAATTCTGGTGACTGCCACAGTGTAATTTATGTTTCTATTGGAGTGTTACTTTTTTTTNGAAGATAACTTTGTAATTAAATTCTGGTGACTGCCACAGTGTAATTTATGTTTCTATTGGAGTGTTACTTTTTTTATTTTTTTTTATTTTATATATATGTATATGGTGTAAAATGTTAATGAGTGTATTACTATTTTTGATATAAATTTTTTTATAAGTGCNATTTTATATATATGTATATGGTGTAAAATGTTAATGAGTGTATTACTATTTTTGATATAAATTTTTTTATAAGTGCTATTTGTTACTATGTACTGTATACACACCAACAATGTAATAAAAATTATGTTATTTACAAAATGTAAAATTGAAATAAATTCTTTTTAATTTGTTAATAAAACTGAAAAAATTAGTATTGGTAGTTTTGCGAACTTATATATATATATGCATAACAGTTGCTTGATATGGCCCCAGATTTGAAAATCAATTTTTTAGTAAGAAAAAAATTANTATATATATATGCATAACAGTTGCTTGATATGGCCCCAGATTTGAAAATCAATTTTTTAGTAAGAAAAAAATTATTTCGAGAAATATTTATACAACATATAAAAAATTGTAAGATAATATCAAATCCTTAAAAATCAATTGTATATCAGAGACTGAAAATAATTTGCACATAGAAAACCAATTGGGGCTTGTAAGTGAAAAGAAATTAGCAGTGTTGTAGAAAATTTGAAGATATGGTATTGTTGTATACAATAAGAAATATCATAAAATACAAATGTTAGAAATAATACCAACAACAATATTCGACTGTGATATGGTTTGTGACAACNTAAGAAATATCATAAAATACAAATGTTAGAAATAATACCAACAACAATATTCGACTGTGATATGGTTTGTGACAACAGGAGCTGTAGTGGACAGTTGTCCACCTCATCTGTATCTGAAGTAAGATGTGCTACGTTAGTGCACGAAAGGAACAGAAGAAACTAAAGTTTCTTANGTCCACCTCATCTGTATCTGAAGTAAGATGTGCTACGTTAGTGCACGAAAGGAACAGAAGAAACTAAAGTTTCTTACATGGCTTGAACACCCTCCCCTTCTGTACTTGGCCTAGTTCTCAAAAGTATATAGGGGCAGGAGCCCCCTTTGTTGCCATTGTGAAATCCACTTTCTCTGTTTGTTCTGTTCAATTTTGACCTCAATTTTGCAGATTCATTTGGCATCATGCTTGACTCCACAATCCTTTGTGCATTTAAGCATCAGTTAGTTGTCCANTCAATTTTGCAGATTCATTTGGCATCATGCTTGACTCCACAATCCTTTGTGCATTTAAGCATCAGTTAGTTGTCCATTGGCTGTTGCCCCAGTGTAACCGCAGACCAGATAGCACTGGATTCTGTCCTTGTTTTCTTTGCAGGCCTGTTGTTAATCAAAAGTCATCTGGGGTGTGTCTAACTAACTGTGGCCCAATAGAAGCAGAAATATAAATATACATGTCATTGAAGTTTAACTTGTCTTCAAATGAAATCATGAAACTTCCGTGTTTCTACTCATAATGCATCTCTTAATCTATCTAAGATGCTGGTAGCTTGGCTCATCTCTGTTTTATGCAGTTTTGTTAATCAGTGTGNAATGCATCTCTTAATCTATCTAAGATGCTGGTAGCTTGGCTCATCTCTGTTTTATGCAGTTTTGTTAATCAGTGTGTATTCAAGACTGTGTAGGACCCACTTTGGGTACTGTAGGATCAGTGTCAGGAGTATTATACCTGAGTTAGACAGCAAGTATTGGCTGATTTATGTTTTGCTTTTGTGCATTAAAGAAGCAATTTTTTGACAGTGAAATAGGTCTGATTAGTGGGGCGTTATCCTTCATCACTTTCAACCCAGTAGGCTTCCTGTTGGATNTTTTGACAGTGAAATAGGTCTGATTAGTGGGGCGTTATCCTTCATCACTTTCAACCCAGTAGGCTTCCTGTTGGATGCATGTGCAGTTATGGAATCGTAACTAAGCTCCATTCACTCACTTGGAGTAAGAACAGCTTCTTCACGAGCCTCCTGTCTGGTTCAGTCCTAANATCGTAACTAAGCTCCATTCACTCACTTGGAGTAAGAACAGCTTCTTCACGAGCCTCCTGTCTGGTTCAGTCCTAAGATTACAGGCAAAGACGTTAAACTGTTATATTGAACCATTTCCCATTACTTAGATCAATTTCACAGTACGAAGGGTTGGCAGAATTTCTCCTATACTGATAAACATGAACAGTCAAAATTGTAGTGTGCCAAACTCTATAGGTATATATTTATTTATGTGAAAATTAGGGGGNTGATAAACATGAACAGTCGAAATTGTAGTGTGCCAAACTCTATAGGTATATATTTATTTATGTGAAAATTAGGGGCCTGAAAAACATTTTTTTATGTTAAATGAAACTTAAGCTACACTGAATAACATTACACTCACTAAATAACCCAAATATTAATATTGTNTTTTTTTATGTTAAATGAAACTTAAGCTACACTGAATAACATTACACTCACTAAATAACCCAAATATTAATATTGTACATAGAAAGACAATAAACATAATATAAAGAAATATTACATAGTGTCATTGTTTCCTTGACATGCATTTATTTGTGTTNATAGAAAGACAATAAACATAATATAAAGAAATATTACATAGTGTCATTGTTTCCTTGACATGCATTTATTTGTGTGATCCCATAAGTGTTCATTTACCGCATTGAGATAATGCACAGTCTCTGAAATGGGTGTAATAACACCTACGTATTTAACTAGGCTACTTTATAATCAAACTGCAACTACACACCTGTAAACAGTGAACAGCCTGTTATTTTAAAGAATTGTTTTTTAAAGGTGTAAAGTTTCCCATTTTTCAAAATAAAAAAAATTGTTGATGCTTAAAAATGTATAGNAAGAATTGTTTTTTAAAGGTGTAAAGTTTCCCATTTTTCAAAATAAAAAAAATTGTTGATGCTTAAAAATGTATAGGCAGTACTTCCCAATTATAGACTGTATTTTGGCGTGTGTAGGCCGCACATTTTTACAAAGAAAAAAAAATGACTACAAAAATTTGGGTGTGGCTTATTTACAAGATATTGGCATAAAAAAAAATTTTCCACCCAAAACATGTTCAGAAATTTGTCAACATACAGTATGCTTTAATGTTTTAACGTAGTTTCTAGAGAAGTAAAAATAATACGAACAAATGATTAGCTCATCACTCATCTGTATAAAAAACAACTTTTGGCATGGGCTACATATAATATAAACAAACATGCTCGCTTGGCCATCGTCTTCAGACCNTGTATAAAAAACAACTTTTGGCATGGGCTACATATAATATAAACAAACATGCTCGCTTGGCCATCGTCTTCAGACCGACCCCTTCCTCTCTTCGTGTAATCTGGTGCACAATAACTGAACGTCACATCAAAAAGTCACGTAGAAGAAGGTGGCACTATTATAATTTATAGTAAATATTACACTTGCTGAATAACATACTATACATCTTAACAAAATCTGTCTATTCACTTTCATTNATAATTTATAGTAAATATTACACTTGCTGAATAACATACTATACATCTTAACAAAATCTGTCTATTCACTTTCATGCCCTGCCACGCTATTACTTTTGTCTCGATCACTAGCACTTCCGTTAGACGATAGTGAGCGTAGTAGAACGTACAAGGTGTACCGTACCAGATCTGTGCCATCCATTTTGCACGAGATGCCAGTGACTTTAAAACTCTTTGTCACTATAGATACAGGAATGGATTGCCATGCTTGAAGTATCTACCGACACACTNGCCAGTGACTTTAAAACTCTTTGTCACTATAGATACAGGAATGGATTGCCATGCTTGAAGTATCTACCGACACACTTCTGTCAATGAAGCTCATTTCAGACATCCAGCTTTTGTTGTCTCCTGCTGTAAAGACGATAAACGCATTTTGAATAGCCTGTTATTGACCACATCAAAAGGTTGCAACATGCTAGTCATACCTCCTGGTATAACTGCTTAATCACATTTTGCTTCCTGAAGCTGTTTTTCCACAACCTATGTAACATGGTCTACGTAACTGTCCAAAATTATCAACAATTTCAAATATTAAAGTCCTGGCTATCTGCAAAAAAAACACNAACATGGTCTACGTAACTGTCCAAAATTATCAACAATTTCAAATATTAAAGTCCTGGCTATCTGCAAAAAAAACACACACACACGTGCACACACACAGGAGGGGAGGGCAGCTGGGCTGCATGCACCATCACTACAGCTTGCCTAGAGCGTAGAGCTATATTAGTAGAACCTTTTTGAGACAGGTGTTAAAATGTGGCTGGTTTCCTGTTCAGACATTAAGACAGATGGATGGAGAAGAAACTGCGGTTGAAACGCGACATGCAAAACTACATTCAAAGTACNTGTTCAGACATTAAGACAGATGGATGGAGAAGAAACTGCGGTTGAAACGCGACATGCAAAACTACATTCAAAGTACTTGGTTTAATGAATTTCAGAAAAATGGCATCATTGTTTGTGGGTGCATCCAATTTTTATCTTCGAGATTTATTATTAGTGTATTCCATTTAAAATTTGGTGATCACAGGAAATATCCTTAGGAATTTATTTCATACAATCGTATGTATGTACACAGTTTTAATCAGCTGTTTTTCAATTTCACAGATAATTTTCTCTATGTCAAACATTATGAGTAACTGACTAACACATGCACACATGGCATGGAACTGACTGATTCAAACACATACTGGGTGAGTCACTTGTTTATTTTGGGTACATGTTGGGACTTGCGNATGGCATGGAACTGACTGATTCAAACACATACTGGGTGAGTCACTTGTTTATTTTGGGTACATGTTGGGACTTGCGCGTGTAGAATGAGTAATAATGCATTTCACCCTACTAATTCGATGTCAACGTTGTTGCCCACATGTGTAAAAGATTTGTTTAAGTAGTTTCCAGCTTTTGACCACATGAGTTACATTCTAGTGTGTAACCTGCCACATGTTGCTCACTGCGTTTTTAACACTCGTCTAGTGTAGCCTGTTTAGCACAATGTTTTTGATGTGTATTGTATTTTGTCAAAGAGAGACGCCATATTGGATGAGATTTTTGTTGTTGTGCTGTATTGTACTAGTGTTCNATTGTATTTTGTCAAAGAGAGACGCCATATTGGATGAGATTTTTGTTGTTGTGCTGTATTGTACTAGTGTTCAAGATGGCTTGATGATTAAATGGGTCCTTGTCTTTATATGCTAATTTTTGTAATGGTCATCCTTTTGTGTAGGCCTNAAGATGGCTTGATGATTAAATGGGTCCTTGTCTTTATATGCTAATTTTTGTAATGGTCATCCTTTTGTGTAGGCCTAATGCATTTCCCGACCACATTTAATTCACAGAACATTTTGGTCCTCCGGGTCGTGGATGTGTGTAATCAGTGGTGATGGTTTATCTGTGAAAGTTGTCGGGAGTAGTGTTTGTATAGTACCAGCTGTCTGCAGTCTGCACATCTTGAGAGCAAAATGGAAGCTCTTCTAGCCACGAAGAAGGTTTTCAAAGCAAATGTGAATTGTGCAGAAAAAGCCATTGAGAAGATTACTGTTGGTGATGCGAGTGTAATCACGATGCACAGAAAAAAAATTGAATTAATGATAGGCAAGATAGACCAATTGTTAGTGAATATTTGCCTCAAAGCAAAAAAGGACTAACAATATGATGCGCATGAAGCATATTTGGGTGAAGCTCAATAGCATTTAACACTGCTGCTTGTGAAATTAGCGGATTTGGAAATAAGGAAAAATGTTTGTGATGCAGTGGCAGGTAATAGCTGCAACAGAAGTGAGGTTAGGCTATAAAACTGCAGCTGCTGCCTTTTGGTGGAAATCTCCAAGAGTGGTTATTGTGTAAAGATTTATTTGAAGTTGCTGTTCATAATAACAAAAATTTGACTGGCGCACAAAAATTACAGTATTTAATTAACTTGTTGCAAGGGGAAGCAGCAACACTCTTGGATTCCATTCCTGTAAGTAGTGCTAATTACAGTGAGGCATGGACTTTTATTGAATGCTAGATATGAACATAAACGCGAGTTAGTTGACTCAACCTTGAACCAACTGTTTTTGCAGCCAGCGGTGCAGTTGGAATCTGTAGTAATATTGCGCAGGTTACTGGACAATGTTGTGGAGTGTACCAGATTATTAAAGGTTCTTGGACAGCCAGTTGAACATTGGGATTCGCTACTTGTCCTCTTGGTGACAGAAAAACTTAATATTTATTCGAAAAGGCAGTGGCAGTTGTCACTAACAACGGATGAATTACCCAAATTTTCACAGCTAACACAGTTTAGTTTTAGGAACACCGGACGCGTGCCTTTTCTGCAGCTGGGGTAGTGAAGAAAAAATCAAGTCATAACCACCCTAGGACTGCACCGTGTAGGAGTACCTCAACACTGCACAATGGTGCACAGACAGATGATGGTTGTGTAAAATGCAAGGACAAACTTTTTTTGCATACGTGTCCTGAATTTCTTTGTGCATCAGTGGAAGACAGAATTTGTAAGGGACAGTGGGTTGTGTTGCAATTGCCTTGGGAGTGGACATTTAGTTAAATGGTGCAAATCTTCAAGTTGTAGGTTATGTCGTCGATTTCACCATACCTTACTACATTTTAGTGGGACAAAGGAGGGACGTCACGAGACAGTGTTGAAACACAGGTGGTAACTCATCATGCTGAGCAAGCAATGGTTTCACAAGCATTGTTAGTATCAGTCATTGTGAACATTACTAACAACAATGGTATGAAAATTCCAGTCCTCACAAACAATTGGTCAGTGTGTCAGTGAGGTTCATCTGAACCTTCAACCAACGTATAGCCAAGAACGATCATATGCAGTCAAGGCATTGGTCCTTCCAAAGCTAACAGGATTATTTCCCAGGGAGCCAATAAGATCAAGGAATCATTGGCCACATCTTGAAGGATTGAAACTGGCAGACCCTACATTTTATTTGCCAGGAAAAATTGTATGACATTTACCCATATTTGCTTCAATTAGGGCTCCACACTGGACCGGCTGGATCTCCAGTGACAATTGAGACTGTGTTTGGATGGGTGCTCTCTGGACCATTGGACACAAGACAGAGATCCGTTCCTATTGTCATTCACGCACAGACAGATGTGAACTAAACATTACAGTGGTTTTGGGAATTGGAAGAGACAAACCAATGAATATTTTAACTGAGGAGGTAAATTTGTGTGAGCGTTATTTTAACAACCCATGAAAGCGATGAGAAAGGGAAATATGTAGTGAGGTTACCGTTTCGAGATGATCATAGCGAGCTTAGAGAATCGTGCAGCTTGGCTGTGTCAAGGTTACACAGACTGGAGTGACAANGTTTCGAGATGATCATAGCGAGCTTAGAGAATCGTGCAGCTTGGCTGTGTCAAGGTTACACAGACTGGAGTGACAACTAATGCACCAGCACAACAAATACTAATTGTATCATGATTTTATGGATAAATATATCTCATTTGGTCATATGCAGCAGATTCAAGCAGATGAGCCAGAAATACCAGTCAATGAGGTGTATGCCATTCCACACATGGCAGTAATGAANTGCAGCAGATTCAAGCAGATGAGCCAGAAATACCAGTCAATGAGGTGTATGCCATTCCACACATGGCAGTAATGAAGGAGAACAGCAGCACCACAAAACTCAGGGTGGTATTTAATGCGTGAGCAAAAAAATCATCAGGAGTATCCTTGTATGATAAGTTACTGGTTGGTCCCAAACAGCAGGATGACATATTTTNGCAAAAAAATCATCAGGAGTATCCTTGTATGATAAGTTACTGGTTGGTCCCAAACAGCAGGATGACATATTTTCATTGCTGATACTGTTCAGGGAGCATAGAGTTCTCTTGGTAGCAGATATTGCTAAAATGTATTGTCAGGNATTTTCATTGCTGATACTGTTCAGGGAGCATAGAGTTCTCTTGGTAGCAGATATTGCTAAAATGTATTGTCAGGTTAGAGTGCATGATGCAGATACCAATTTTCAATTAATTGTTTGGAGACCATTACCAGAAGAACCCATCCAAGATTATAGGCTCCTTACAGTTACATGCGGAGGAAGTTCTGCATCATATCTCGCCATCAGAGGTCTAAGGCAACTAGCAATAGATGAACAAGAGTCGCTTCCTGTGGCATCATCTGTTGTGCTTAGGAACTTCTATGTCGATAACCTTTTGTCAGGGACATTCCAGTGGCATCATGTGGATAGTAGTGACAATCCTGCCGACTGTGCATCACAAGGAGTNACCTTTTGTCAGGGACATTCCAGTGGCATCATGTGGATAGTAGTGACAATCCTGCCGACTGTGCATCACAAGGAGTATCTCCACCAGAGCTACCTAGTTATCCATTGTGGTGGTCTGGACCTACATGGCTGCAGGTCTGTGAGGTACCAGGTAAGACAGTAGGAGATCTTGACTAGCAACTCATTGTGAGTGAGTTAGAGACAAGTGGTAACTGTAGTCTGTGTCAAAGTTGATACCTTTCTCTTGGACAGATGGTCATCATTGAGTAAATTCCAGTGTGTGACTGCTTGATGTTCAAGATTTTGCAAAAATTGTAGAATGAAATGCAGTGGAAGGAATAAATTGTCCTCTCTGGCTGTAGATGAACTTCATCGGGCACTGTTCCATTTAGTGACAATTGTACAAGTAGATAGCTTTTCATCATAAATACAGTGCCTCAAGAAAGGTAAGCCAGTGCCCACAAAAAAGCCGCATCGCTTGTCTCTGTCCGTTTTTGATGATGATGGGGTGCTCAGGGTGGGCGGTTGCCTAACCAGAGCCCACACTCCAGAAGAACAGCGGCACCCAGCCCTACTCCCAAAACACAGTAAACTGTTGAACTAATTGTATGAGAGACTTGTGTTTTAAATTTTTATGCAGTTCCACAGTTCAAACAATTGTTCAGCAGAGATCCTGGATACTCGGGGCCAGAGACACCGTCAGACAAATTGTCAAGAACTGTGTAAGGTGCCAATTGTCATCGAGCAAAATGAGCCAAGCAATTAATGGGTGATCTTCCAATTGCTAGAGTATGCCCTACTCGTCCCTTTCTTCATTGTGGTGTAGATTATGCAGGACTGCTCTAGCTTCGCAACTGCAAGGGTAGAGGTAATGTCAGATACAAGAGCTATGTCACACTTTTTGTATGCTTTGCAACCAAAGCAGTGCATTTGATCTGGTGAGTGACTTAGCAACATCTGCCTTCATTGCGCACTAAAACTGTTTGTATCATGTTGTGGCAAGTCCAATGGTATGTATAGTGACAGTGGAATAACCTTTGTAGGTGCTGCTAGGGAACTGAAAGAGTTGTTTGTGTTGGTGAACACATACGATCATCAGCTGACAGTGAGTCAACATTTGGCAGAACAAGGCATTTCGTGACATTTTAACATGCCAGTAGCACCCCATCAAGGAGGGTTGTGGTAAGCCAGAGTTAAAAGTATGAAGTACCACTTGCATCGTGTGATTTGCAGCAACACCTTGACATTCGAAGATATGTACATAGTTGAAGTGTGTCTTAATTCACGACCACTTACTGCATTCTCCAATAATCACAGTGACTTAAGTGTGCTTATGCCAGGACATTTCCTGAATGGAGACAGTTTACTGGCGGTATCTGAACGTGAAGTTACAGCACAAAACTTAACTATGTGTCCAGGTAGCAGCTGGTAAAATGGTTGGTGCAGCACTCCTGGCAACGTTGGTCGGCAGACTACCTCTCCAGACTTCAGAATTGACCGAAATGGTGGGCGAAAGAGTTGAATTTGCAGTTAGGCGACCTGGTCNAGACTACCTCTCCAGACTTCAGAATTGACCGAAATGGTGGGCGAAAGAGTTGAATTTGCAGTTAGGCGACCTGGTCATCATGAAAGACGAGAAATTGCCAGCACAACAGTGGAAGCTTGGCCGCATCACCGACACGTTTCCTGGTGAAGATGNATCATGAAAGACGAGAAATTGCCAGCACAACAGTGGAAGCTTGGCCGCATCACCGACACGTTTCCTGGTGAAGATGGACTTGTGCAGATGGTACGGGTGATCTAAAAAGACCAGTGGCTAGAGTTGCACCTTTGCCATTCCAAGTATGACTGAATTAAAGGTGTATAGAAAGTGTAAATTATTGTTGAGGTAGTGTAGATAATTTCTGTACAAAAAGTTTGTGATTTGACTCAGTGGAAAGTATTGTTAATCAAGATTAACAAGGTGGGCGGAATGTTCGGCTAAATATTTTGATGTGCATTGTAATTTGTCAGAGAGAGAAGCCATATTGGATGGAGTTTTTGTTGTGTTGTTGTGTTCGGCAAGATGGCACGATGTCGATTAAAGGGCGCTTNAGAAGCCATATTGGATGGAGTTTTTGTTGTGTTGTTGTGTTCGGCAAGATGGCACGATGTCGATTAAAGGGCGCTTGTCTTTGTGTGCTAATTTTAATGGTCATCCTTTAGTTTAGGCTTAATGCATATCCTNATGTCGATTAAAGGGCGCTTGTCTTTGTGTGCTAATTTTAATGGTCATCCTTTAGTTTAGGCTTAATGCATATCCTGACCATATTTAATTCACAGAACATAGCCCTTACAGACCACAGTAAAAAACTGCTTGATTTATTGACTGACGGGCAATATAACATTTTGCTACAGGCTTTACATTTAAAAGCTACAGATTTGGATGAATCTTGAAAAATTTGCATCAAAGTTAATATTTAGTGGTCGAGACAAATCAGATTATCTTGGNTACAGATTTGGATGAATCTTGAAAAATTTGCATCAAAGTTAATATTTAGTGGTCGAGACAAATCAGATTATCTTGGTATTACTCTCTTGTTATAATGTCACTTTACGTAAAATGTCTTAAACCATAATTCAAATACGATTGTTACAGTGATATTTATTAATTATTAATGCACCATTAAGAACTATATTAAATACTATGTACGAAAATATACCATATCTAATGTGTTGTAATCCAACCTTTTGTTTTTTATTCCAATTTGGATTCTCTAAAATCGCCCCTGTTCTTAGAACCAGGACCAGCAATANAATCCAACCTTTTGTTTTTTATTCCAATTTGGATTCTCTAAAATCGCCCCTGTTCTTAGAACCAGGACCAGCAATATTAAGTACAGTTCCAAAAAAGTTTATATAAAATGGGTGTTTTATATTTCACGGCAACATTACAGGTCTAAGACTACACTAATCACGGGGTATTAGTTCTTAACAATGCACTATCCACTGCACTACACAGCAGCTATGCGCTCCACTGGGTCTGACCTCGAACAAGGTCACAGCAGTCAAGAAGTTAACGCCCCTCCTTAGCGGGAGTTAGTGATGTTGGCCGGCATTGAAGCCTTTCCTCACCCAAATGGCTGAGAAGCAGGCATCATCAACTTGACAGGGTTTATGCTGGGAGTGTGGCGGANGAAGCCTTTCCTCACCCAAATGGCTGAGAAGCAGGCATCATCAACTTGACAGGGTTTATGCTGGGAGTGTGGCGGAGAGGTGCACTTGGAGGTGCAGGCCTAGTTTGAGTACAAGTAGGGATGTTGGTTGGCTATATCTAGTTGGCGGACTNAGAGGTGCACTTGGAGGTGCAGGCCTAGTTTGAGTACAAGTAGGGATGTTGGTTGGCTATATCTAGTTGGCGGACTACTCAATTTGCAGCTGAAGGCCATTTGTCAGTTACTGGCTCCTTCGGTGGTGTGGAAGGTAGTGGTGAAACGGCTCGTGGGAGATGCCTCAAGAGGTAGCAATGCAGTGACGCTATTCCCCACCTGTGGAATATAGGTGGTTTATAGGGTCGTAGTTAATTCCTCCAGGCATAGACTATAAGGTGCCTAGAAGGTTAAAGGTTTTTCAATAAGGTAGTCTTTTGACGTTTCACTTAACTGGATAATTATATTGTCCCGAGTTTGAACAAAAACAACATACAGCAACACTTCCGAGGTGTGCTACTCTAACTTGGCTACTCGTATTAACTGGGGCGACTTCGTGGTGGAGGNACATACAGCAACACTTCCGAGGTGTGCTACTCTAACTTGGCTACTCGTATTAACTGGGGCGACTTCGTGGTGGAGGGGGACTTCTCTGGGCGGCGACTTGATACTTCACTACTTTGCTGTTGGTGCTGGTATGCTGTCAGCTGGGGATGAGCTCCGGTGAAGTGGGCGGCCTTTGGAAAAGGCCCGCATTTGGTGTCGTCTCACTGGACTGCTGTTCTGGGCTCGTGCTCACGTCCTCTCGCGATTCCTTGACGTAACTCTTCCCTCGGCGCGGTGATAATGAACTGTCTCCCTCATCTCGCGTAAATTCTATTGTATGCTCTCCAGCTTCGCTCCCTAAGTTTCGGCACGTGTCTCTCTTATTGGGGGAAGGGGGGAGGTGGTTGCCTTCAGTACAAAGCCATTCAGCCACGTGCCATGGTTCGTGAAGGTTCGGGGGCGGGAGAAGTGGTGATCTGCCCCTTGAATTTACCATCTCAGCTTATTTTTCCNGGGGGAGGTGGTTGCCTTCAGTACAAAGCCATTCAGCCACGTGCCATGGTTCGTGAAGGTTCGGGGGCGGGAGAAGTGGTGATCTGCCCCTTGAATTTACCATCTCAGCTTATTTTTCCATGGTTTGGTTACAAGGGGGGGTAGGGGTAAGGAGTATTCGTGGCCCCCCACTTTCAATTGGTCAGCCGTTTTCTCAGGCGTGAAGCTAGAGGTGCTCTTGCTTGGCTCTGCGATTTCTCCCGCTTTCCTACGTATGTACGTAGCACTTTCCGGGTGCTCCGGCGATATGCCAGCTCTTACTCGGCACAACCTTGACACGTGTAACTGTGATCCATTCTGGCTGTACACGCGCCTCGTGACACGTGTCAACTGGTAGGCGCTCGCGAAGGGGGTCAGCGAGGCTTCTACTCAAAAGGCGTTACACGACAGCAGGTTGTTAATTCCAATGGTTGAGTTGGTGGCAATTCCCTTCTGCTGAGCTGCTTCCTCACATTTCCAGCAATACACCTTATCGGCACTCTGTACTTGCCCTACCAAGTCTCCAATCAGTGCTAGCCCCTGTTTGGCCATTTTATCTCACCCAGCCCAGTGGCAAGGCATAAGGGGTAATAGAGAAGAGATGAAGACAGTGGGTGTTCTGTAGAGGCAGGCACAATTTGAAAGAAATTGGGTGTAAGCAGGTGGGTGTCAGTGGAAGGCCTGGCTACTGGCCCACAGTAAGTGACTTGGTTGGGCGGGAAGTCGCAGGTAGACTCGAGCACTTAACAGCAGGTAGCATTAGCAGGGTAGGGGCTACTGATTCTGTGTCACGCAGGAAGGCAGGAAGTTACCATAGATCCACGTATCACATAGAGTCGGAGCTCCCTGAGGGACTGCTGCTCGCCTCCCTGCGAGTGGGTTGGCTGGGCGGGAAGTTGCTGGCAGACCTGAGCACTCACAGAAAGATGCAACAATCATATGGACCACCACTCTGTAGAGTAAGGACTTCCAATAGGCATGGATGGGATCTGATGTTGGCACATGCCTACTTCTGCAAGAGTGTCTGAGGTACTTTGGACAAAACAGGAGATAGCAGGAAGCAAGGTGCTGAAGAATAGTGGCTGTGAATGATAACTCAACCAAGTTACGATTATATCTGTTTATTGCATGGACAGTAAACGCACATAAACAAGCCTGTACCCTGACTAGGGTTTGAAGGGCCGTCCCTAGGATGCCAACCAGTGTGTGATGCCTAGACTCTGTAGACACGGCGGTGTGAAGGGCGAGGATAACCCCAGTCTAGTGATACTTGGACTCGTGACAAATAGGTGCATGGCTAGTAAGGTAGCCGAGAAACACTGCAGTCTCTGGTGAGCTGCTGGGCAGCGTGGCGTTGTACAGGTATGACTAGTGAAGTCAGTATGCAATCGGGTAGTGTTTTGTCCAGCAACTGAGCGGCAACTCGGGGTTGTATGGCCCTTATATACCCAAAACACAGGGCTAGCACGGGAGGCATGGGGTTAGAGGAGGAGGAGGAGCTGAGAGAGGAGCGGCTAAGATGGCCCAATGGGTGGAGTGGGTTATCAGCTAGTCCGCAGCAACCCTGGCAAGGCTTTGTGGTGTGTGCGGCTAACGTCTCTTCTTGGAGGGGGCTGTGGCAAGACTAGAGCATATAATGACAATGCCCGTCATGCGTCAAGCCTCCCTTTCCGTTAGCTGGAGCCACAGGCGCGGAAGATGGATATCCTCTTTGAAGGTGGCTGAACACACTTCTCATAGATGTCTGGTCATTTATCCTCTCTATCTTTCTCTTGGCAGGAGTCCCCCCTCTCACATTCAACCTGTGTGTTTGGTCACTGCAAAAGGGGTGAAGGAGTTAAAATGACCAACATTACCAAACAGCTTGAGCTTAGAGATGAGGATCTGAAGGATCCTATTCGCTACCCTTGTATGCAGGACTGTGGTACAGAATTGGGTGAAGGCCTGGGTTTATGCAATTTATATTATCCTAGTAGTGAAGGTTAAATCTTGAGATGGGAGATGCAATTGCAAAATATTTTTGACAGCCTTTGCAAAGCTAGTGAAAAAAAAAAAGTTTATAAAGTTATGATAACATTGAATCTGCAATGGTACTGCAGGATGTTTACTAATGTAAGGATTATTATTTTGTTTACATAGTTATCTTAATGTTTTGGTTTATAATTCTAAATTAATTTTATTATAATGTTATTTTTCTTGAGTTTGGTTTGTATACATTAGGACCAACTNTTGGTTTATAATTCTAAATTAATTTTATTATAATGTTATTTTTCTTGAGTTTGGTTTGTATACATTAGGACCAACTCCCAGGTATTTAAGCAGTACTATTGTTATTTATGTTTGTTTACTTTTATAACATTCAGTTTCATGCATACTAAAACTTCATAGATTGTGATTATGGTCTTAATTCTCCATGTAGATAATGTTAAATACAGCAATTTCTGTTTATGGCACTTATCAGTGCAGATAGGCCTAAGAGGTTTTATTGTAAATTCTTAATTTTTCTTGAAATGGTCATATTAATCACGAATTTTATCTGCAATTTTTTNCTAAGAGGTTTTATTGTAAATTCTTAATTTTTCTTGAAATGGTCATATTAATCACGAATTTTATCTGCAATTTTTTATTATTACTTTTGATTTTATGGAAGCCTTGGATTTAAGAGAGGACTTTCCTTCCGGCTTTAAGAATGAGCAGATGCGTTTTGCTAGGGCATAGCTGATTTTAGATTAATTTTAATGATTATCTGCCACATCCTAATGGTAGGCACTTTGGAGAGATGTGGAGTATGTAAATGTGTGCGGGCAAGCAGAGAAGAGGCCCAAAAAAGCGCCTGAATTAGAAATTTTAGTGATATATTTTTCCAATGCCTCCAATGAAAGGGATGATGCCAACACGTGACGCCAAGCCGTAAGCGTACATAAAAAAGGAATAATCTGCTTATTTTGATCTTCATTAATTGTTTGAACACTGAATCGAGAAATGAAAATTCATACTGTTCCTGAAATTTTCACCATTTCTTTTCCTCAAACATGTAACCAGTGGTCTTGATCATAGAACTCATAAATTACTAATTGCTAGCCTGGATTAGTTTATTTTTTCTTATTACATAATTTTAAAGACCACTCGCCTCTATAAAAAGATATTGCTTGAACTGCATAATTTATTTTTCTTATATATTGTGAGTAAGTTGGTATTCCAAGTAAATTCAAAGAAAGTTGCACCTAAAGTAGTGTTTAAAAAGGTTGGTAATGTTGTTTTCGTAAACTTTCACTGTCTCAAGTATGTTTGCTTTACATGTCTTTCGTCCCATGATTACCTACATCTTGCATAATAAAATCAGTCACTACCCACTTAATTTGAAATGTCTTGTTTCGGTGTTTTGTTAGTTTTAGTGTACTATTATGTGTTCGTTAACGATTGCATGATTTGGCAACTCACAAAAGATGCCTCAACTTTCCTTTTAAATATTGTCTCTCACACTTATAATTTCTACCCCATAGAAATTAATTGGCAATTCAAAGTAGGAACCTAAAGTAAATATAATTCCCAAGAGAATTAATTGGCATCCAACGTATGAGCCAAAAGGAAAAGAAGTTCTAAAGTTTTAAACAAAGTGATGAGATATGAGTAAATCGNTTGGCATCCAACGTATGAGCCAAAAGGAAAAGAAGTTCTAAAGTTTTAAACAAAGTGATGAGATATGAGTAAATCATATAATAGAGAGCCGTATTTTTTTACGTAGTTCTTTGCACGTGTCTTTTGAGTCGGACATAGACAAAAAGGTTCTCCTACTTTTATGGAATGCACAATTGCTGAATGTGACATAGATGAAAACTGCATAAATATTTCTGACCACACATGAAAATGTAGTAGAAAATTCATTTGCTGATACTAATGCAAAAACAAGTACCCAGTTTACACCTGAAGTTGTTATGCAGTATTTGCAAAGTCTTACAACTCAATTTACCCGGAATTTCAAGGATTTAGCAACACAAACTCAAAACTTGGAAGCTAAGCTCACTTCACAAAATAAAATTTTGGAAAACAAAATGACACAAAATTTTGAAAATTTCAAAATTGAGTTGAATAGTAACTTAAACTCGCAAACTAATTTGGAGCAAACTCACATTATTGTCCAACAGTTGCAACATAACTTTACTGAGGTAACAATTAATCACNGCAAACTAATTTGGAGCAAACTCACATTATTGTCCAACAGTTGCAACATAACTTTAATGAGGTAACAATTAATCACACTACTCAAACTACTAGATTGAATCATTTGAAAGAAATGTTTGGTTTATTAGAAAATAGCGTTGATGAACACATCACTCATGCTGTAAAACAGAGTGAAGAACAGTTGCATGCAGTTAAAACAGGTCTAGTACAGTTTAATACTACTGTAANGTAAAACAGAGTGAAGAACAGTTGCATGCAGTTAAAACAGGTCTAGTACAGTTTAATACTACTGTAACTAACACTACACACCAACTCAACACAACACCCGAAATAGCTAAAGAAAATTTAGAACTATGTACAGATGACAGGGCTTAAAACCAGGATTTTGAAGGTAAAAAATAAATCTTGTACTAGTTCTAAGTGTCAGGACTATAACCTGTTGGCAAGTGTAGACTATCAATTCACTAATTTTGAAAGGTATATTGACAACCGCCTTATTAAAACAGGAACTGCATATCACACAGCCAAACGTGATTACAAAACACAAACAAAAGAATTGCAGGAAAAACTGGCATTAGTTAACAACAGTTGGGCGAATTCAGGTTAAGTAACTACGCACAATTCCACTAAACCATTAAGAAAAGAAAAGTTTTTACAACTTCAAATATTTNCACAATTGCTGAATGTGACATAGATGAAAACTGCATAAATATTTCTGACCACACATGAAAATGTAGTAGAAAATTAATTTGCTGATACTAATGCAAAAACAAGTACCCAAAGGTAAAAAATAAATCTTGTACTAGTTCTTAGTGTCAGGACTATAACCTGTTGGCAAGTGTAGACTATCAATTCACTAATTTTGAAAGGTATATTGACAACCGCCTTATTAAAACAGGAACTGCATATCACACAGCCAAACGTGATTACAAAACACAAACAAAAGAATTGCAGGAAAAACTGGCATTAGTTAACAACAGTTGGGTGAATTCAGGTTAAGTAACCACGCACAATTCCACTAAACCATTAAGAAAAGAAAAGTTTTTACAACTTCAAATATTTCATCTCAACCCGGTGCAGTTGTATTGAATCCGACCGCAGCTCTTTTGCGCCACCCTGCAAAGAAGTGGGCAGAAGGCATACCCACATATTCTGGTTGTACTTTTGAAAACCCAGTTATTTTTCTGAAAGAAATAGGAGAATATGCTACATTGCGGACCATATCCAAAAAATTGTTGACTTCATGAAAACTACTGATGTTGGCACAAATAGAGCAGTTGTTGAGTTAATGTTGGCTCGAGGACTACTTCTTTAAATCTCATAAGTTTATCTCCGTCACGAAGTAGAGAAACCTGTGAGGAACTAGTAGACGTAGTTAAGAAGTTAGAAGGAGCATCTAATCCATGCAGCCATACTCTTCACAGTGACATACGCAAGATTGAGCAAGTACTAGAACTAGCAGAATATGGGAATTTCGGTCCCAAAACCACAGAAAAAATAGGAATGTGTGGGAAAGCAGTAATGAAAGGGAAAGTGACTGCCACTCTGACTACATCAGCTTTACTTGGACGTAAGACATTGCTTTCTTTGAAAACAAGTGATCCTGTAGCTAAATTTTACAAAGTTTTACCTGTGTTTAGTCCAAGTGANAGACATTGCTTTCTTTGAAAACAAGTGATCCTGTAGCTAAATTTTACAAAGTTTTACCTGTGTTTAGTCCAAGTGAAATTGTATCTAGTAATATCACCCTAGATTTGTGCAAGCAAGTAAAACATTGGGTGTNTTTAGTCCAAGTGAAATTGTATCTAGTAATATCACCCTAGATTTGTGCAAGCAAGTAAAACATTGGGTGTTTATTACTGAACTTGATGATCGTACAGTGTTGAAGGGACTGAAAGAATTGCAAGCACTGCTAAAAAAGCAGCAAATGTTGACNTGAACTTGATGATCGTACAGTGTTGAAGGGACTGAAAGAATTGCAAGCACTGCTAAAAAAGCAGCAAATGTTGACAGAGTTTCTTCTCTGCATAGGACAAACAAGAATCACTGTTTGTTCTTTTGGATCTGAACAATTCATTCCTTTATTTTGAGGGAAGCAGTAACCAGTAGTTAGAGAAGTGAAACAATACAAACTAGTAATTTGTATTTTATAGAAATGTTACCTACCGTAAAGTAATTTGATAATTTTAAAATATGTACATGGTACAGTTTTAGCTTAAGCGGCAAGCATATTTTTTAAAAATATTATTTGTTTAGCTTTTGCTTTTGCTTTCGTATTTGACTTACATGAAAATTTCTGTAAGTGAATAAAGTAGTTTTAAATTAATAAATATTTATGCTGTGAATTTGAAAATACAGAATTCATACCACCAATTTTTTCAGTGAAAACACCACTTTTTAATGTGTTAAAAAACAGAAAAATTCAGGTCTTATATGATATATTAGAGATAGGCAGTTTAATGTTGTANCACTTTTTAATGTGTTAAAAAACAGAAAAATTCAGGTCTTATATGATATATTAGAGATAGGCAGTTTAATGTTGTACATAGTGAGTGTGTGCATGTATAGATCATTGTTAATAAATTAAGAAATAAATTTNAGGCAGTTTAATGTTGTACATAGTGAGTGTGTGCATGTATAGATCATTGTTAATAAATTAAGAAATAAATTTAGTAATTTTATTTATATCAAGACCTACATCCCTCATGAACTCTTATTTGCCCCTGGGAACTTGTAATAATAGTATGTGATCAAAGTGGGTTCCAACCTTCCATTGAACCCAAAACCCCCTAAAATTTCTCAAATACGGTTGTGTGTCTCAAATCTAAACCATTCAATGAATATGGATTATATTTGGCAGAAATGCCCTTCAGTATTCAACTTACAATACTGTGTACGCCAAAATAATATCTGGCCCCTCCCCCCATTGGATTAGGAACTCCCAAAATCCCTTAAACTTGGTCATACACCTCAATCCTTCACTGTTCAACTAATCTGGACCTAATTTTCCTGAGATGCCCTTCAGTTCCTCTTCTTCGAATACTGTGCAAGGCAAAATGGGTTCCAGCCCTGCATCGGGCCTGAAATCCCAAAAACAGGAGGTGATGTCCCTTGATTCTATACTGTTCAACGGATCTAGACCAAATTTGGCAGGAATGCCCTTCAGTACTAAACTTAAAATACTTTTTTTTTGCCAAAAATTACTCCAAAACCTTACTGGTTGGGAAACCCTCAAAATGGGGTAGTGTATCTCAAGCTCCTCGTAAGACCCTAAACCCTTGAAATGGGATGTTCTATTTCTCACTGTCNCAAAATGGGGTAGTGTATCTCAAGCTCCTCGTAAGACCCTAAACCCTTGAAATGGGATGTTCTATTTCTCACTGTCCTCTTCTACCAAAGCAACTCAATGTAGTTCTGCTAGTTTACTATATTTTTGTCATTGAACTTTTATTTGACAGGACTCCAATAGTTTATAACAAAAATATTAAATATGCTAGAATTATAGACATGTATTTGAACACTTTAACCATCTTAAGGTATGTAATTGTAGATTAAATATATTTCGCATCCCGTAGGCCTGTGAGGTGGCTGTAACAGTTATATGGTTCCAAAGGTACAGTATACCTCTGATTTTTTGAGTACCCGTGGTTCCCAAAAATCCTGTCACAAAATTANTATATGGTTCCAAAGGTACAGTATACCTCTGATTTTTTGAGTACCCGTGGTTCCCAAAAATCCTGTCACAAAATTAAAACTGACCAATTTTAACCTCTAAAAAAATTAAAAAATGGTTTAAAATGTGTTTTTTGTGTGAAGTTTGTGTTTAATGGTCTGTGGCAAAACCCAACATGTTTTTTATATGAAACANTTTAAAATGTGTTTTTTGTGTGAAGTTTGTGTTTAATGGTCTGTGGCAAAACCCAACATGTTTTTTATATGAAACATTGATTTAATTTAATACGCAGACATCTTCGGAATAAAATGATAACTCAAGAAGCATAAACCCCTTCTTGTTGCCAAAAACATTGAAAGCATCGAGTGGTGTGAATTTTTACGTAGTCCATTAAGGTAACAGAGACCGTATTTTGGTTGTACTACATGTTTACTTTATATAACTTAATTCAATAGTCAGACATCTTTCAAATAAAATAACCTAGAAATGTGTTCTTGACCTCCTCTTGTCATCAAAAACTATTTAAAAATTGGGNGACATCTTTCAAATAAAATAACCTAGAAATGTGTTCTTGACCTCCTCTTGTCATCAAAAACTATTTAAAAATTGGGCAGGGTGTAAATTTTACTGAGCACGAAGTACATTTTCAGTAACTTCTTATGAGAAAATTGGAGGATTTGTAATTTAAAAATTTATTAATTTCACGNAGCACGAAGTACATTTTCAGTAACTTCTTATGAGAAAATTGGAGGATTTGTAATTTAAAAATTTATTAATTTCACGAGAGAGAAATCTTCTGAATAAAGTGATATCCTTGTAGGGCATATACAGAACCCCTTTGTGACCAAATAATGCATAAGCACCAAGCCTGAGNTGAATAAAGTGATATCCTTGTAGGGCATATACAGAACCCCTTTGTGACCAAATAATGCATAAGCACCAAGCCTGAGCACTGCGTAACTCACAGAAACTGCAAGTGGAAACTTATGGNTTTGTGACCAAATAATGCATAAGCACCAAGCCTGAGCACTGCGTAACTCACAGAAACTGCAAGTGGAAACTTATGGAAAAAATTGGAGGATTTGGTTTGAATTATTAATTACTGATGGTACATTACTTTGTTTACAATTACAGGTAAATATAAACGGAAACGGAGTTTAATCATACTTTTTTTAAATGAAATATGTTTAATCACTTTAAAAGGCAGAAATCTGCCTAACAAAACTGTAGGCGTGTACATACACTTCTTCAGGCACGTGACGNTTTAATCACTTTAAAAGGCAGAAATCTGCCTAACAAAACTGTAGGCGTGTACATACACTTCTTCAGGCACGTGACGTCCATAAGATGTGAATGTACATGTAAACCTTCGGCTTGGAGGAATAAGCTTCGGCTGTCCCAGATGAACTCGTAACAGCCAAGTGTGACCTTAATTTCGTCCCTTACATGGCTGGTGAGGTGTCAGACGGGTGCTCAGAAACCACCAGGGTATTCNCAAGTGTGACCTTAATTTCGTCCCTTACATGGCTGGTGAGGTGTCAGACGGGTGCTCAGAAACCACCAGGGTATTCTCGCACCCTCCATCTTGTGGCAGAATCGCTAGGTGTAAAGGGAACCTGTGGAATCGTGGTCATAGTTTGGAATATTTGACCAGTTTTCACCAAGTTATCTTTTAGCACCACTGGTTTTAATGTGTAAGAAAACATGGCTAACTGTTTGGAATCATAGTGGTGTAAATCTGATTTATACCACTTTGTTCCTAACCAGAACACTTTTTCATATTGTGATGTACTAATTAGTGGCAACGACATTACAACACACCTATGTTTTTGCTAGTGAACATGTTTTTAAATAGAGATTAATTGAGACTTCTTGCATTTTTGCTAAATATTTTTATGTAAAATAATGTAAAAAATTTAATAAAATTTAGCAATTCCCAAGAATGACAAAATCCATAGCTGGTAAAATAACACTGTTGCTAATGTGTGCAGCATCGAGCATAGCTCTGCGCACTGATAATTATGTGAAACGGGGGAGAGAGTAGTTTTCAAGATAAAGCTTCTCTTTACAATGTCATGAGTTTGTGTGCAGCCTAACTTACGATGTACATGCACCGGGCATAACCTGGTTAGTTATTGCCAAATTCTTTTGTTTTACAGNGTGTGCAGCCTAACTTACGATGTACATGCACCGGGCATAACCTGGTTAGTTATTGCCAAATTCTTTTGTTTTACAGATTGTGGCCACCCAATAAACAGTAGCGACACAACACATACATTTTATTATTATATGCGAAAAAAAAATGTTTTTTAAAAATCTTTAATTGAGTTTTTGCCTGCAGTTTTTGCCCTCCCATTTTTATGAATTTTTGACAGGTCCTGAGAAACTTGTTGAAAAATGACTACTGTTATAAAGTCTGAAGTCACAAAATTGGGGGTTTACTNTGCTAAATATTTTTATGTTTTTATTACATTTTTTAAATTATTTTTTTAGCAATTCCCAAGAATGACAAAATCCATTGCTGGTAAAATAACACTGTTGCTAATGTGTGCAGCATCGAGCATAGCTCTGCGCACTGATAATTATGTGAAACGGGGGAGAGAGTAGTTTTCAAGATAAAGCTTCTCTTTACAATGTCATGAGTTCGTGTGCAGCCTAACTTACGATGTACATGCACCGGGCATAACCTGGTTAGTTATTGCCAAATTCTTTTGTTTTACAGATTGTGGCCACCCAATAAACAGTAGCGACACAACACATACATTTTATTATTATATGCGAAAAAAAAAATGTTTTTTAAAAATCTTTAATTGAGTTTTTGCCTGCAGTTTTTGCCCTCCCATTTTTATGAATTTTTGACAGGTCCTGAGAAACTTGTTGAAAAATGACTACTGTTATAAAGTCTGAAGTCACAAAATTGGGGGTTTACTGTTAATATTGTGTAATGAGTAAAATATTCTAGTACACGTAAATTCAGAGTTTGCACACAGTAGTTCAGAATTTTCATAATGAAACTTGTTTAAATAATTTTTTGTGTTTATTAATAATATTATATACCAATATTTATAATTACATAAGTCAAGCTTTAAAAATATATTGTTAATGGGCATTTTTCTGGTTTAATTTCTTACTCCTACTGTTTGATATAAGTTTTTGGTGAGAGTGAGTCAATTTCAGAGTTGTTTGAAGTTGTTACGAGTGTTTAATGACATGTATAACGTATGCAACTTTACAAACAAATAAACATATTTTTAGGCCTTTTTTTTAAGGAAGTTGTAAAGCGGTTCTCCATCTGTGTCTACCATAATTTTGTTAATATGTATGGAGATTGATCTCTATTTATTTAATTATATTTCAGTAATGCAGTGAGTTTGATAGGTAGTCAAGCTAGAATGCCCAGTTCTTTTTAGCTGAACAACCATAATTGTGTGTTGCATTTTTACTAAGGTTCCTGTTTATAGAAATTGTTTAACTTAATTGGAAAAATTTTAGGATAATTATTGAAGTTGATGTGATATTCATTTGCATTGTTAACTTCCTTGTAAGTTTTAAAGGCAGCGGTAGTAGATGCACTTATATGGCATTTTATTTCTAAGAGGTGACTATTAATAGATGTGGAAGAAAAGTCGTTTGAAGCCGGTTTGTTGGTCGTGCACAAACGAAATGAAAGAGAGAGAAAAAAGGCTGACGGTATCTAAATAGTGTAGGCCCACGAGGGAATAATACAAACTTTAAATGTTTTATTAAAATTTTAACTAAGAAAACGGTTGTAATTTAATTTACAAGCAGTATTTGTAGGTGCTGAGTCACAGGTTGTGCAATATATTCAATTTGTGAAAATAATAATCATTTTTTTCAAATATAAAATGTTATTGTGTGTGGAAGCTGTNTATTCAATTTGTGAAAATAATAATCATTTTTTTCAAATATAAAATGTTATTGTGTGTGGAAGCTGTAAGAGTGCAATGTAGGAAGTGAAGTGGCAAGGTGAAGTGTGGCGTGGTCTGTTCTTGCAAATGGCTGAGTGAGTATTTGGTGCAGCNTGTAGGAAGTGAAGTGGCAAGGTGAAGTGTGGCGTGGTCTGTTCTTGCAAATGGCTGAGTGAGTATTTGGTGCAGCATGCACAGCAAATTCTTTTGTGCCCATCAGTGGAGATAGAGACATGGAAGTGTTGGAGAGACGGAGGTGGAGCCCTGTAGAGGCACATTAGTTAATTCTACAAAAATTNGAGATAGAGACATGGAAGTGTTGGAGAGACGGAGGTGGAGCCCTGTAGAGGCACATTAGTTAATTCTACAAAAATTGTTTAGTTATAGGAGAATATTTTTCTTATCTCCATTTTATTTCTTCCAAATAGTTTTTNTTAATTCTACAAAAATTGTTTAGTTATAGGAGAATATTTTTCTTATCTCCATTTTATTTCTTCCAAATAGTTTTTAAGTAGTGTAATTTATGGTGTCTGCTCCCTTGATTTCTCCAGTTGGTCTGGAGGTAATGATGTTGGTTTGAGAAGANAGTAGTGTAATTTATGGTGTCTGCTCCCTTGATTTCTCCAGTTGGTCTGGAGGTAATGATGTTGGTTTGAGAAGATGTAAATGTACTGTCAGCCACGGCGTTACTGCTTCCTGCAATGCGGTCAAAACCTATATTTTGGTCACATGTCAGGATAAAACATTTAATAAACATTCAAAATTATTAGTTGGGTAAAGTAGTATTTTTTTTTTANTTTGGTCACATGTCAGGATAAAACATTTAATAAACATTCAAAATTATTAGTTGGGTAAAGTAGTATTTTTTTTTTATTATGGCTTCCTCTTGAAGCATTGGCAGAAAACACAATAATTGTATTTATTTTAAGAACTGCCCTNTTTTTTTTTTATTATGGCTTCCTCTTGAAGCATTGGCAGAAAACACAATAATTGTATTTATTTTAAGAACTGCCCTGAGATATTACACGAGCTAGCCATGATGTAAAGAAGAGGAAAGGGATGGTATTCAGCATGCCTGTGTGAAACTACACGAGGCATTGTAGNGAGCTAGCCATGATGTAAAGAAGAGGAAAGGGATGGTATTCAGCATGCCTGTGTGAAACTGCACGAGGCATTGTAGTAGGTGGTAGCAGTTGCTGCTTCCCAAAGTACAATTGTGTTTTGTGCTGTGTATAAATATAAATCAAGTTATATCACACAGCAAGCCAGAAATTAAAGAAAACTGTTTCCNTTGTGTTTTGTGCTGTGTATAAATATAAATCAAGTTATATCACACAGCAAGCCAGAAATTAAAG
The DNA here is from genome assembly GCA_002778355.1 of Clitarchus hookeri. Lineage (NCBI taxonomy): Eukaryota > Metazoa > Arthropoda > Insecta > Phasmatodea > Phasmatidae > Clitarchus > Clitarchus hookeri. The sequence goes on from NQII01001398.1 coordinate 140,638, forward strand.
AAAACTGTTTCCATGCTTAAAAAAGAAGAGTAATTAATTTATTTAGCTATTCAAAAGACCTATACCCTTTCTGTTACNATGCTTAAAAAAGAAGAGTAATTAATTTATTTAGCTATTCAAAAGACCTATACCCTTTCTGTTACAGTTGTAATGGTTCCCAAGGATCACATACTTGCCTTCTAATAGAAGGCAGATAAAGGGAGGGTACTGTGAATATTTNAGTTGTAATGGTTCCCAAGGATCACATACTTGCCTTCTAATAGAAGGCAGATAAAGGGAGGGTACTGTGAATATTTCCATGGGTTCAGTAAATCAGTTGCACTCTTGGATTTTGAAAAAAAATTTAATGGGAAATTGGGCTAGTAAAGGCATGCCGTTTTAATGGATTTTATCTGTTTTAACTCTAGGAAAATCTCTCTGAAATAATTCTAGCATGTAGTACTGAGGTGTACAAAATAATTTCTTGTGATCTTTTATATCTCTACTAAGTTGTTTACTTGAGGCACCATATCTAATGTTTAAATAGCGTGTCAAATCTCTCNGTGATCTTTTATATCTCTACTATGTTGTTTACTTGAGGCACCATATCTAATGTTTAAATAGCGTGTCAAATCTCTCTGAATGATTATTACGTGTAACAAAACTATATGGGACAAATAAATGTTAACAAGTCTCGCGCAAAGCTGTTGAAGAGCAGTACNATTATTACGTGTAACAAAACTATATGGGACAAATAAATGTTAACAAGTCTCGCGCAAAGCTGTTGAAGAGCAGTACGCCCACTGCATGTTTACCTCCATTTACCCTAATATATTACGTACGGAACTGTGAAATATGTATCTACGCAACGAATATCCATCTCCATTATTAATACATAAATCACGCTAGTGTCATCTACACAAGTTTGATCATATTTCACTTCAAAATAGCAATATGTTGATAAACATAAAGTAAACAAACTTTTTTTTTCCGCGTGCCAAAGAGATTGTGCATGCGCACAGCACTTTACCCAAAATGGCTGCTGCGTACATGCGACACTAGAGCCCGGAGCTATGTGTGTCAGTTTCACTGANCACAGCACTTTACCCAAAATGGCTGCTGCGTACATGCGACACTAGAGCCCGGAGCTATGTGTGTCAGTTTCACTGACGAGTTTGTTTGAAAGATTCTTGCAACGGAGGCGAATAATTAAGCAAAATATTTTGGACTTACGCCATTGCTTCAATAGCGTATGTCCAAATTATTTCACGTAGTCATTCACTGGTGCGGGTATACAGTTATCTACATATTTATATTCCTGGCTGTATGATAACATGCAAAAGCCAAGGCCAATATTGAAATTAACCTTTGATGCGCTGTGCCGGTTTTGTGCATGCANCTGTATGATAACATGCAAAAGCCAAGGCCAATATTGAAATTAACCTTTGATGCGCTGTGCCGGTTTTGTGCATGCAATCCAAATTTAGTGACAGTGTTTTGCGTTTGGCATTGATATCACAATGGAGGAAATGAAAATTATCGCCGATATGGTTGGTGCATAAACAAAAGTATAAGTGTGAGTGGAGAAAAGAATTACCATGGTTTCTACATTCCCAACAAATCAATGACATTAAATGGCTAAACAACCTTCATACCCACTTTTTTCTGTAATTTGCCAATTGTTTTAATTCCAAGGATTTTACAGGATTATTATATACAAGAAACAGGATTTTAGCNTTTTTCTGTAATTTGCCAATTGTTTTAATTCCAAGGATTTTACAGGATTATTATATACAAGAAACAGGATTTTAGCTTCAGGGCTGGTGGCAGCCCTGGTCTAGTAATCATGTTGGTAACAGACAAATTTTATTTAACCAATAATAAAAGTTGTTAGCTGTTACATAACATTTAGGTATGCCAATGAAGACTGTATTTCTTAGANTTTATTTAACCAATAATAAAAGTTGTTAGCTGTTACATAACATTTAGGTATGCCAATGAAGACTGTATTTCTTAGTATAGTGAGTATACCAATACTACTTCACTAAACTTGTTAGAAGGGTGCTAAGCTTTTGTTATTTGCAATACACTGANACTGTATTTCTTAGAATGTTATAGTGAGTATACCAATACTACTTCAATAAACTTGTTAGAAGGGTGCTAAGCTTTGTTATTTGCAATACACTGAAATAATTACCAATCGTATTAGCCAGTGATATACTGTTACAAGACACATGAGGGGNATACACTGAAATAATTACCAATCGTATTAGCCAGTGATATACTGTTACAAGACACATGAGGGGAGTATCCGAGTTGGTGAGGAATGGAGGTCCTAACTAAGATAAAACCACTAAATTTGATTGTCATTTATTCACACTGCTATTATTTACAACACCAATTTATCTATCTCCACTATCACTCTTTCGATTTCTCAGTGAGCACAGTATTCAATGTCTATCTCAAACCTAATCAAAGTCCTTCTCGATGTCTGTTTGGATATAGTCAATTAACTCACACTCATCATTAACACATGTTCAGTCTGTCTGTTGCCATAATTTGTAATGTCTTTTACTCACNCACTCATCATTAACACATGTTCAGTCTGTCTGTTGCCATAATTTGTAATGTCTTTTACTCACGCATCCAGTCCAAAAGTCCAGCCTGCCAGTCGCGCTCTTCACTGCGCCAATGCTCGCAGTCGCAGATTTTTCCTCACGCTGGTCACTTTCGCCACTCGTTTCTCTTATCACTTGTCATCTATCACTAAAACTCCAGACACTCATCAACCTCAACTCCCAGCTTGGAGGTCTGTCGCACTCAGTCGCCCTGACCCCCTGGAAGGTTCAACGCATCCCGAGTCACGCTGAGAGAAACAAGGTCAGTAAATCAGAAAATGCTTCAGATAAACACTGACATTCTATCCACCAAGGTCAGGAGCACGCGAGCCGCCAAAGGGTTATCGCAGCAGAATGCCTGCATAACTCAAAACCCTGCTAAGATTATCGCTCGCCTGTCAATCAAACATTCCTTCGTGACTCGCTGCCCAATATCATATCACTACTCTGTCCTTCTCTTCTGCTCGCTCGCGCTGGACAATATATTGTCGACACAGACCAGTAACACGTAACAATAGTATTCTGTGAACTGAACTAGTTTAATAATACTCTCTTGCTTTTTAAAACAATGGGTACATACCTAAAGTTCTACCATAATGTACAANACTGAACTAGTTTAATAATACTCTCTTGCTTTTTAAAACAATGGGTACATACCTAAAGTTCTACCATAATGTACAATGTAATTAAAATTTGGCACTGCACACATCACATGTTTTCTTGTATTAGCTGACTGGGAATAGTGCCATTAAAAATTTTAATTGTATGTAATGTGTCTGTTCTGTGGCGTCTTCTGCTGATATTCAAATTTGTGTTTATCATTTGCCAATACAATGGATAAGATAATATAGTGGGTTCACAATGTGTGATGTACAACTAAGGATTTGGCTTTATCTGTGGTTCGTTGTAACCATCGTAGGCTGTCACACTGTTGGTCTTCCAGTGAGTATGTTTTAAACTATCAAATGGTGCTGGATGAAGCACCATTCATCGTTTGGTGTTAAGGGAAAATAAGCATATAGGTANTGTTTTAAACTATCAAATGGTGCTGGATGAAGCACCATTCATCGTTTGGTGTTAAGGGAAAATAAGCATATAGGTAATTCACAGTTACTAGTGTGAAAAGACTTTGGGACGATTTTAAGTTGAAAACCAAACTGATTACGTATCCTTCTGCTACACGTAAACATAAACACTGCCATGTGACTACGTTTTACCTGTCAAATGCTTGTTTACCGTTTTTAGCTATTCAAATAATTTAGTCATATTTCAAAAAGCAATTTGTACAAATGTTTACAATTGAGGTCTATAACNGTTTTTAGCTATTCAAATAATTTAGTCATATTTCAAAAAGCAATTTGTACAAATGTTTACAATTGAGGTCTATAACCGTATTTAGGTCAGTTTTATGACTTTTTAACAATATCTATGTTGACGATAGTTCTTACGATTATTATTTTACATTTTTAATATATTTGTTATACACGACATAGCACATTACACATAATACACGTTTATATTTTGCAGTGACTCTGTTTAACCCTGTTATAACTGCCGGGGGAAAAACTGTAGTATTTGACCTCTTGTTATTGATATGAGTTGGGTTATTTCATTAAACAGCCAATCTCAATTGGAATAAAAATTAAAACGAAGGAATAANATTGATATGAGTTGGGTTATTTCATTAAACAGCCAATCTCAATTGGAATAAAAATTAAAACGAAGGAATAATCAGTTCAACGAAAAGACACAGTAAATTCAAGAACGCAACTCGCGTACGTAGCAACGACATACTTAAAAAAATAGTCGTGGACATGCACACAAATAGGCCTACCGTAACTTTTATTCGGCTCATATTTACATGTATTGGTACTTTTTGTTTCAAACACCTAGGGCAAGGTTACAACGTTGAGATAAACAGACATGACTTTCAAACAATTAATTTAGTTTACGGTTAAAACGTATAAATTTTACACTCCAATGTTTGCAATCAATCACACACTGGTCCAGTGTAACGTAATGGCAACAATACTCTTTCACACATACAGAGGCAGTCTTGACGCACTTTACAGTATATTTATTTCTGCCGTGTAAAAACAGACTTATCACAACATCGTAACTTGCCTAGGTTAGGTTTAAAAAACGCAATGAGTACGAACTTGCAACTAGCTGTAGCCAACACATACATCGCTGCTCTCCCTGTTTTTAATTTGTATTTAATACAAAATAAATATTACAAGTTATAGAAGATACTGAGTTAAAGTTCCATTTATTCTAGAATACAGTACTTTAAAGTTAATCACAGTGTTTTATATTTGTGGTATACAAGTTATTAAAAAAAGCAGGTTGGCATGTTATGCCTAGGGTGATTTTTGAAAGGTTCGTTAAAACATCCGAAGAAACCGTGAATGGACTATAGTTTATAAGGCACTTAAAATCAGTACTGGAACACTTTTATAAGAAAATTCAGTGTGCAGTAAGTTCTTAAAAATTTTAGTGAAACTAGATAAATCTCCACTTTTCCTTTGTCTTAAATTTATATTTGTTTTAATATTCGTTGCAATGTGTTTTTTTTTTTACTGTAATTAATTCCTTCTGAATTAGATTTTGTCATAAATAAGCACAATGACTAAGGAACTCTTTATATAGTAAAACCATTTTTTTTACACTTTTCAAAAAGCAAGGAAAAAAATGTGAAATTGCAGGGAAGTTTAAGTGAAGGATATGTTTTATGGACCTACCTTCAAATCAAAGAAATACATGTAAAATACAGGAAAGTGTAAAACCTGGAAAAGTAAATAATGTATTTGAATGAACCAAGGGACTCTTGAACAATATGTACACAATATTGTTATTTTCGTTTCAGAGTAAAATTGTATCTTGTGTGATAATTAAATCAATTAATTGAACCAGCAAGATGGAATTATATTGCAGCAAAATATTTGTCTTCTGAAATTACAAAAAATTTTGTGACTAATGCAGTATGTTAGTTTATGTTACTCAATAATTGTATTTTGAACGAAGTACTGATGTAAAAATAAATACCAGTTGTCTGGGGCTTGCAGTCAGCATTTCCATTTTTGAATAACCTGTAGTTGCTAAGGGTGTAGCATCATAAGTTGCCCAGAAGTGTGGTGTTCCCTTAAAAAACATTTCATTANATTTGTCTTCTGAAATTACAAAAAATTTTGTGACTAATGCAGTATGTTAGTTTATGTTACTCAATAATTGTATTTGGAACGAAGTACTGATGTAAAAATAAATACCAGTTGTCTGGGGCTTGCAGTCAGCATTTCCATTTTTGAATAACCTGTAGTTGCTAAGGGTGTAGCATCATAAGTTGCCCAGAAGTGTGGTGTTCCCTTAAAAAACATTTCATTATTACATTATAAATTTTTTTTATAGTGTTAGCCGTAAGTAAACTTTATGCAACATACGTGTGCAAATTTTAACGAGCAGTAGTCACATTTTCCCCCCATTATGTTTTGTCGCTCATTGAAGCTTTACTGAACCTTAGTGATGAGCCATACGCTACTATGAGCCAATGTTTCNATGTTTTGTCGCTCATTGAAGCTTTACTGAACCTTAGTGATGAGCCATACGCTACTATGAGCCAATGTTTCATCTAGGAAAATTTGTGGAAGAGGGACAGGAGGTAACTGAAGCAAACAATGGCTTTCTTTGTTATATATCGCTGCATTTAANTTTGTGGAAGAGGGACAGGAGGTAACTGAAGCAAACAATGGCTTTCTTTGTTATATATCGCTGCATTTAACACCAACGTACTTTCAGGTAGATTAAACATTAAAATAAAAAAAAGTTTAATAATTTTTTACACCAGAAACATGTATTCTGCCAAAATTTACAAAAATTTTCATTGCTAAAACATATACAATATGTAATTTCCTCGCCATAAATTTACAGAGCAATAAATACAAGAATTTTATTGGAAAATTTTTTGNACATATACAATATGTAATTTCCTCGCCATAAATTTACAGAGCAATAAATACAAGAATTTTATTGGAAAATTTTTTGTGAATTATTTAGTCTTTTAACACAGCCAACAGACCACAAATGTCTTTATTTAGTCNATTTTTTGTGAATTATTTAGTCTTTTAACACAGCCAACAGACCACAAATGTCTTTATTTAGTTTTTCAATGATGGTATCATCCACACTGTAGTTTCCTGTGCGCAGCAAGGCATCTCTCTCTGTTATCATTGACTGAAGTTTATCTTCTAACTCCTTCTTTGACTGGACATTCTGGACACAAAAACCAATGTTATGGTAATGCATATGGAGGTTAGAAAGTTGACAGTTACAATTATGTATACCGTAAGAATATAAATGTGACCCTTTTCTGCTTTCCTTGAGCTTGCTTGGTCGTTGCTAGGTGGGCAAACTTGAGTGAACACAGGGGGAAAATTGCCCACGAACCCTTAATCTGTGGGCTCTTATACAGTTCACCCTGAAGAAGGGGTAGCAGAAACAAGAGCTAAGAGTGTTGCAGAGACCTTTATTTCCTTCCACCATTTTGCTCAAGGAACTACCCATCAGAAACTCCCTCACCCTTCTTCACCCTGAATGGAGATTCGGTGTCAGCTCTCAAAGTTGGGAGCCAACTGCTGCAAACACAACTGACAGCAGAGAATTCCATGCATCAACAGTGTCCCAGTTTAGGTTCTCCTATCGTGATCATGCCAGCAGCTGAAATACTGAGCTACCAGAAAAGATCAGCATACTCAGGCACTGCCTAGAATACAACTTGGGTAGATATGCAGGAAAATAGTTTTATCTATAAAGATGTTAATAAATGGTACAAGCATGTTTCTAGCTACAAATCGCTATATCTTCTACAAGCTGTGACTTTACATGAAAAAGCCATTTTTATAATAACTTAACACTTTATTTTGGTTAATTTTAGTAAATCTGGACAACAGATACCCTGTTTTAATACATGAGCAAATACATATTACTTCCTAAATTGTTTCTTAAAGGATGCATTTTGTAACTATGAAAAAATAAACCCATAAAGTAACAAAAAGTTNATTACTTCCTAAATTGTTTCTTAAAGGATGCATTTTGTAACTATGAAAAAATAAACCCATAAAGTAACAAAAAGTTATCATAACAACTAATGAGCCTACTTTCCTCTACATGTGTGCAAATAGTTTTGATGAAATTATTAAAAGGGAAGATTGTAGGTAGGCCTTGACGNGCCTACTTTCCTCTACATGTGTGCAAATAGTTTTGATGAAATTATTAAAAGGGAAGATTGTAGGTAGGCCTTGACGTCTTGTTGACAAAGATATCACTAGAGATGGAACCGAAACATATGCAATACTAGTGAGAGAATGTTGTATACACGAGTGCGTTAACCAGGATACTAAACCAGAACCCCTCAAAGTGTAAGCTGGCGTGCAACCAACTACAGATGTATGGTTAGGATTACGAGCATCAACTTCAATTGTAATCGGGGACGACTGTGTTTATTGACCTGAGATATTTAGAGACCAGTCANAGGATTACGAGCATCAACTTCAATTGTAATCGGGGACGACTGTGTTTATTGACCTGAGATATTTAGAGACCAGTCATTTTTAAATCAAGTATGCGAGTCACAAATCATATAAGTTTACAGGAGCCTCTGTAGCACTACTTATGTGCAGAATTTGGTGAGAATCGGTTTATTAGTCCCAATATATGGCATAAAAGCCACATTTTCTCATGTGGTGCTATCTTCATAAATTGCAAACANATCGGTTTATTAGTCCCAATATATGGCATAAAAGCCACATTTTCTCATGTGGTGCTATCTTCATAAATTGCAAACAAATAATATTCATGTTCGTTATTGATACTGCCAGTACATAAAATTTGTGTGAAATTATTTGGAACATACAGCATACTAACCTAAAATATTTACACAGCTGTTTTATTGATAATATGCGACTACTCCTTTAAGTCACAGAACTATACTTCAACTGCAAAAGCCAAGATATGACAGAACAATTTAATTTTTTCATGTGGCGCCATTTTACGTAATTGTAAAATGGCTCTCTATGGACACACATGAATGTCTCAANCAATTTAATTTTTTCATGTGGCGCCATTTTACGTAATTGTAAAATGGCTCTCTATGGACACACATGAATGTCTCAATCGATAATGGCAACATACTAAGTTATAAGTTGAAATTTGTTGCATGGTTTCGTAGATATAGCATACTAAGCTATATACAACTTTATCACATANACTAAGTTATAAGTTGAAATTTGTTGCATGGTTTCGTAGATATAGCATACTAAGCTATATACAACTTTATCACATATTTGTAACTCGTGCAAATAGCTTAAAACACAACCTATGCAGCATTTATAACATCATTTTGAGTTTTATACAATGTAAAGGGTATTCCTAACAAACAAGCAAATTTCAGCCAGTGCCAAAAAAACATGTGCTCAATCCAGACGTAACTTCTAAATTGTAACTCGTCTCACCACTAAGGATGTAGTTATACCATTGTTGCAGGTGGGCTCACAAATATAATTTCTTTTGCATATGCGTTATATACTATCTTCATTTGTAAAGTAAGGTCTGTTGCTATAAAAAGAAAAGCGAAATGCCTTCCCTACGTAGACAGGTGGTTTTGCTGAATAAATTCAGAGATACGTACGTATCATAAAAAAAAAACCATATTGTCACATAATAGCTATTACATTGTACCATTAATAATCCATCATGATGTATTTTAATATTTAACAAAGTTATTAAAATAAATATACTTTATTCAGCATAATACGCTTGGTAATATGTAACTTAAGTTAACTTTAAAACCATTTAAAAAAAATTTTANATATACTTTATTCAGCATAATACGCTTGGTAATATGTAACTTAAGTTAACTTTAAAACCATTTAAAAAAAATTTTAAAAAATAGACAGACCGGGATTTGAACCTATTAACCTTTCATTTCCAGTCAGACACTGCCAGCTACACTAACACAGCTCGTGAGAATTTGAATTGGATACATTAAATATGTAAAATGTATATAATATATATAATATGCATGTGTATATATATATATATATATATATATATACACACACACACACACTCAATATCAGTGAATACATAATGTAAAAACTGTACTTTATTAAATAAAGACCATTCTTGANACACACACACACACACTCAATATCAGTGAATACATAATGTAAAAACTGTACTTTATTAAATAAAGACCATTCTTGAGCAAGTAATCGTTCCGAAGAAAAATAAATTATCAGCTCAGAAACAAAGTTAATTCACANAATAAAGACCATTCTTGAGCAAGTAATCGTTCCGAAGAAAAATAAATTATCAGCTCAGAAACAAAGTTAATTCACACAGTGTATTATGTTGGAACCAGAAATTTTATCCCACCTAAATGTTTTACAGAAACAGAAGTTGGCAAGATATGACAACACCATTAGTGTTCTCTCTTGAAGAAATATGCAAAATGTACGTTGTTTGATTCTAGTGTATAACTATACTTACTTGAGCACAATTATGTATAATTTGTATATGNTATGCAAAATGTACGTTGTTTGATTCTAGTGTATAACTATACTTACTTGAGCACAATTATGTATAATTTGTATATGTTGTAATTTAACAGATCTGCAAATTTTCTAAATATATGCATTTATATACTGCATAATAACCACAACTGGGGGGTAAGTAGTTATAATCACGTGTTGGTAATTACCGCGCTTTACATCGTCCGTTGCTTAAAACGTATTTTGTGATNGGGGTAAGTAGTTATAATCACGTGTTGGTAATTACCGCGCTTTACATCGTCCGTTGCTTAAAACGTATTTTGTGATGCAAGAAGGTTTTGGTGCCACAGGAAGGCGGGTGGCAGTTGCGCGAGCAGCACTAAAGCTGCCATACGAGTGCCGGACCATACTGGTGTCCCTCAGCTATACAAACTAGTCCGCATGACGGTCTCTAGATGCGCAAGCGTTAAATAACTTGCTTGCACGTCAGTCTGGCACGTATCCGGAAGCATACCTAGCGGACTGATACATTTACACTCAGAAGTTTGCACTCGCAGAGTTTTATAAGTACAGAACATGTGTGTTTATAAAAGGTTGTCTCGTGAACATGATAAGTGGCAACATACTCCTCAAAAATTGTATTATAATCTGTTCAGGGATTAAAAAGTTATTTGGGAAGACATTCACCCAGGCAGACATTATGGTGATTTTATAAGAAGCCTACCTTTCCAAAGAAAAGTAAACTAAAAATGCAACATTAGCATGCTTATATAATGAACAACATATCTAGGGTATATTGTGCAAACATTAGTTGTGTTACATTTGAGGTTACTNTTAGCATGCTTATATAATGAACAACATATCTAGGGTATATTGTGCAAACATTAGTTGTGTTACATTTGAGGTTACTGGTGTTCTGAGGTTAATGTTTCAGTGGACTGTACTGAAATGCAATATGCATGAAACAAACACTATTGCTAGTCATGCATACTCTTGATATCAAATCATATTCAAAAGGTGTCTCATTTAGAACTGTTTGCAGTATTGTCCTGCAATGCTGAAAAGTTCTGTGTGCACTTTTTCTTTAATTCACTAGCCAGTCCTGTGGTTTTACTGTGAGCTGTATGCGTATATCGCTCATCATAAGCTAATACGATATAAACATTCAATTTTGGTATTGTTCATGTGACATCCTTGTGTTGTTGTGCAATAGTTTTGCGTTCATATGGGAAATAGTACTTATGCCATGTGCACCAAATCTAGAAGAATATGAAAATTTTCTTTGCAGTTAAATACAACACTTGACGTGAACCAGGCATCCACGTGTGCTCTTGTGACCGCTTGCACCACTCGCCGACACTGGGCCAAGGCGAACGNCTTGACGTGAACCAGGCATCCACGTGTGCTCTTGTGACCGCTTGCACCACTCGCCGACACTGGGCCAAGGCGAACGCCTGGCCATGAGCACAATAGAATGTGCCGGCAAGAATAGAAAGCCCCTGCCTCATCATGTACTACGTGACTCATGTCAGCATCTTGCTTTATTTACCTCNGTGCCGGCAAGAATAGAAAGCCCCTGCCTCATCATGTACTACGTGACTCATGTCAGCATCTTGCTTTATTTACCTCAAGAGGTAACTCTTGGGGGCAAATATCAAGCGGTCCCACANCTTGACGTGAACCAGGCATCCACGTGTGCTCTTGTGACCGCTTGCACCACTCGCCGACACTGGGCCAAGGCGAACACCTGGCCATGAGCACAATAGAATGTGCCGGCAAGAATAGAAAGCCCCTGCCTCATCATGTAGCACGTGACTCATGTCAGCATCTTGCTTTATTTACCTCAAGAGGTAACTCTTGGGGGCAAATATCAAGCGGTCCCACAGTGTCCCCCCGAATGCCATAGCCGTCAGGCACACCATCCATTGCAGGGAACGTTGGGGCAGCTCGCAACGCGACGCCAGACGCCTTCCCCAGTGACGTGACATTGACCGGTCTACTGGCCAGGGAAATAGTGCTACGTGACCCCAAGTGCAGTGAAACAAATCCTGAAGTCATTAAAAGTGGTTCAAACCCCATAGCCAGTCAATTTAATGTAATTATTTTATTAAATTGCAAATAGTGTGTGACTAGCCACACCTCTTTTCAGGAATGGACTCGCCCAACCCTCCCAGGTTGGAACACTTGGACTCGCCCATCAGCAAAGCTTACCGGAAGTGGTATAACAATTTTTAAAACAGTTATTTTGTCAATTTTAATTATTTTATTATGTGAAAGTGTCTTTGTCTTTTCCAATACAGCAGACTGCCTACACTGGCCTCAAATTCTCTTATTAAGTTTCTTTAGTGCGGTGACATACCCCGTGATGTCACTTTCACAAACTTCGTTAACACTCAATTAAATACGGGTATGTCAGCATTGTGTCTTTTTGCTATGTAATTTCACTGCTTTGTTAAGCTGTANTCCATTGCAGGGAACGTTGGGGCAGCTCGCAACGCGACGCCAGACGCCTTCCCCAGTGACGTGACATTGACCGGTTTACTGGCCAGGGAAATAGTGCTACGTGACCCCATCACGTCACTTTGTTTAGGACTTCAGTAATTTTCACCAAGTTACCCCATAGCCAGTCAATTTAATGTAATTATTTCATTAAATTGCAAATAGTGTGTGACTAGCCACACCTCTTTTCAGGAATGGACTCGCCCAACCCTCCCAGGTTGGAACACTTGGACTCGCCCATCAGCAATTACCGGAAGTGGTATAACAATTTTTAAAACAGTTATTTTGTCAATTTTAATTATTTTATTATGTGAAAGTGTCTTTGTCTTTTCCAATACAGCAGACTGCCTACACTGGCCTCAAATTCTCTTATTAAGTTTCTTTAGTGCGGTGACATACCTCGTGATGTCACTTTCACAAACTTCATTAACACTCAATTAAATACGGGTATGTCAGCATTGTGTCTTTTTGCTATGTAATTTCACTGCTTTGTTAAGCTGTANTTAACACTCAATTAAATACGGGTATGTCAGCATTGTGTCTTTTTGCTATGTAATTTCACTGCTTTGTTAAGCTGTAAGAGGGTTCAGTGTATTTCTCATTCCATTTTGGCATTAGCGGAACCCTTAGCGGAAGCAAACGCCANTTAAGCTGTAAGAGGGTTCAGTGTATTTCTCATTCCATTTTGGCATTAGCGGAACCCTTAGCGGAAGCAAACGCCATGATGGTCAGTCTGACCGGTCGGCAGCGCGGACACCCTCGGCACTCTCAAACTTGACTTTATCCACTTCACTGCAATAGTAACTTAACTTACTGGAACATTTTTATNGGCACTCTCAAACTTGACTTTATCCACTTCACTGCAATAGTAACTTAACTTACTGGAACATTTTTATCTCTTTTCGTGCCGAGGGGTTGACCATCTGTCATCCTGTAGTTCAACCAGGGCTTGGGCTTAACGTGTAATGCGTATTCACAACTTAAACCATACATGGCATAGGCTGTTTTTACTCTGTATTGGTCACCAGCAGACCGAGTGCTGGGCCCGCATAAGTTCAGTATATGATAGCGTAAGTGCGCATATACATCAAGGAACGTCTTGAACCCATGCTAACATTTCATTTGTTTTAACCCCTTCTGAGTATTGAGAGCGCTGCACCCATTTGCAGCAAAACCAAAGTGTAAGTAAAAGCATGTGAGATGACTCACAGCCTCACCAACATAATAGCAAAAACCACTAGGTATATTGGATTACTGGGAATGTCATCATCTATAAGCGNACTCACAGCCTCACCAACATAATAGCAAAAACCACTAGGTATATTGGATTACTGGGAATGTCATCATCTATAAGCGCCGCAGACCGACAGAGAACTCCAGGGACCATCGAACGCATGACCCTTACCAACTCATGCTCACTGAGTTATGGNCCGCAGACCGACAGAGAACTCCAGGGACCATCGAACGCATGACCCTTACCAACTCATGCTCACTGAGTTATGGTGCTGGGCAAATTCATCAGTTTCCACCTTAATCTGGTAAGTAAGGTAAGGTCCCTCACCATCTACCCTGNTGCTGGGCAAATTCATCAGTTTCCACCTTAATCTGGTAAGTAAGGTAAGGTCCCTCACCATCTACCCTGGAACCCCCTACACGCCACACTGCTACCATCAGCTATGTTTTGTTTTGTTAATAATGTACTACAGTTTCTTCGAGTGTGGCGNCCCTACACGCCACACTGCTACCATCAGCTATGTTTTGTTTTGTTAATAATGTACTACAGTTTCTTCGAGTGTGGCGCAGGTGCTCATTTTCATAAGAAAAAGTGTTTTCCTCATAACAAAAAAGCATAGGTTCAATGTCACTGATCTGTAAAATTTATAAATGCTGTGGAATGAAAAATAAATACCATACNAACAAAAAAGCATAGGTTCAATGTCACTGATCTGTAAAATTTATAAATGCTGTGGAATGAAAAATAAATACCATACAATGCACAAAAAATTATATTTTCCATTATCTCTAAACATGGGTCGTATATCAAGTCAGGTTATTTTTTTAATTCACACTTTCTAAAAGACTTGCATTTTTTGNTATCTCTAAACATGGGTCGTATATCAAGTCAGGTTATTTTTTTAATTCACACTTTCTAAAAGACTTGCATTTTTTGGATTAGTTGTGATATCACATATGTTTGACATAAATACCTGTCGTTAGACAATTAAAGAATGAGCAGGCAAGCTTTCGTATGAAAGAAAATTGTTATTTAGACTTGGCAATGGAAATCTTAATTAAAGAAATTACAATACTCTCGAAAAGAAATACAAGAGAACAAAAAAGGGAAACAAGGGGAGGGAAGTTGGAGAGCTTGCTGCCTACAGTTTACAATAATACAAATAAACCTGGACTATATTTAATTACACTCCAGGAATGCTAGTAAATGACCTGAGTCATCTTACAACAGTGACTAAAATTACTCAAAAAAAGACCACATGGGTCATGTAAGTTAATAATATAATGGCTATGAAAAAATTGTGAAATTAAAAGTTTACTTGCAAATAGGATATCTGTTAAAACTACTATCAATACACCAGGAAATTCACCTATTAAAAACTGACTATTTAAAAGAGGTTTAAACCTAGGTCATGCACATTTCTTTTGAAATCCGATCGGGAAGGTTTATAATGTTACATAATTTTGGGACAATTTTGTATTCTGAAGGGACTGAAAAAAAAAAATCCTGCTTATTAACTAGGAAAACTTATTAAAATGGTTAAATTATACATGTGTANAAAAAAAAAATCCTGCTTATTAACTAGGAAAACTTATTAAAATGGTTAAATTATACATGTGTATACAAAATTTACCAGTATTAATGTGCCTAACTCCGGGAGGTGATTCATAATGAAAAATAAGGTGGGGTATACTTCGGCAAACACTATCATGTGGCGAATAAAAAGGGAGTTATGCGGCATTGAAAATCAAAGNATAAGGTGGGGTATACTTCGGCAAACACTATCATGTGGCGAATAAAAAGGGAGTTATGCGGCATTGAAAATCAAAGTTTGATACAATTAAATTTTAAAATATCAGGAAGTACTTGAGATGGAGCAACAAAAATCGGCGGTGGTAGTGTTGCCTAACCCCGCAGGGCGACAGAACACCCTCAAAATTTTGAGTTACGCTTTTTCAAAAACGGTTTATTGGAGCAAGTTCGTACAAGAGGGCCTTTTTATCTTCATTTTGCCATTGTGAGTAATAATTTGCCNAAAATATCAGGAAGTACTTGAGATGGAGCAACAAAAATCGGCGGTGGTAGTGTTGCCTAACCCCGCAGGGCGACAGAACACCCTCAAAATTTTGAGTTACGCTTTTTCAAAAACGGTTTATTGGAGCAAGTTCGTACAAGAGGACCTTTTTATCTTCATTTTGCCATTGTGAGTAATAATTTGCCTTGAATATTTTATTACCGCCTGCCTAGTGTTTGAAAGTTACCTTGTGCAAATAGGGTGACCACTCCTACTTAAGCAATGAAGGTGGAAGAGTTGACCAACCACATTTTTAATGATTTACAATGTCAGTTTCATGAAACACGATTCCAATTTTTGTCATTCCATCTAAAGTACTTCCTTATATTTTTACATTTATGCATCTCAAACATTGATTTTCAATGTTGCATACCTCCCTTAATATTGACCCCACAAAAGTGTTTGTGAATGTATGCCCCACATTATTTTTCATATGGAATCACCTCCTGGAGTTTGACACATGAATTCTAGTCAACATTATATAGAAAAGGTTTAAACTTAATGAATTTGTCAAGCACAAAACTTCTAAAGGGCACTCACTCCTTAGTAAAATCTGTACAATCATAGTTTCCTCATAAACATGTAAATCAGTAAATTTGACACGTAATGCGTATGGGTGACTATTTTATTTACCAACTGCATATCATCACGTGCGGAGCCACGTACCCCAGAGATATGTGAACCACGACCAGCTGCTTCCAGGCCAGCTGATAGCCTCCCTGGACACACCAGATACAAGGAGAGCAGATTTAAGCACCCATATCGTAATTAACCCGATCATCCCGCCTAGTAATTAACTGTGAGAACGGTCACCGNGAGAGCAGATTTAAGCACCCATATCGTAATTAACCCGATCATCCCGCCTAGTAATTAACTGTGAGAACGGTCACCGTCCGTTTGTTGCGTTCACTCAACGGGGATTGGTCCGTCCAGAAACTGCCTGCCTCACACAATAAAAACTACTCTCCAGACTTTCACATTCACTGAGTTAGCGCATTCAGCCTGCGATGCTGAGGAAAAGAGGGGNCAATAAAAACTACTCTCCAGACTTTCACATTCACTAAGTTAGCGCATTCAGCCTGCGATGCTGAGGAAAAGAGGGGTACCACCTGAGACCAACCCCGACAGCTGACGGGACCCGAGATAACCCAGCCACGAGTACATTTCTGTTACGTGGGGGTTCCGTACGGTCAATTAGAGTCGTCCACGCTTCAGCACAAGTTGTGCCTCGAGGAGCCCTAACTGCGATAGAACCAACTACTGGCGACCAGCGACAAGCTGCCTTCTAGGACCATTGACCAGTGCAGAATCCCTGNAAAGACAATGCACCCCCAAGGCATGCCAGTTAATCTCAGCAGGTCGCTTCAGCACAAGTTGTGCCTCGAGGAGCCATAACTGCGATAGAACCAACTACTGGCGACCAGCGACAAGCTGCCTTCTAGGACCATTGACCAGTGCAGAATCCCTGTGGTTCTGATCACCGACTGCAGACCCGAAGAGTCAACGAGCGCCCCCTTGACATTTAACGTAAATCCCAACATTTACCAGTTACACAACAGTGGTAGCCCGAGTCCCTTCAAGACTATGCTGTGTGCCTTTAACGTTTAACTTAGTTCTTTCCTTTAGCTTCACTTCTTTAATCCTTTTGTATTGCTCTATTAATTCAGAAAGGCCCCTTCACCTGTCCATCAATTANCCTTTAGCTTCACTTCTTTAATCCTTTTGTATTGCTCTATTAATTCAGAAAGGCCCCTTCACCTGTCCATCAATTAACTTCCGTAGGTTGCTTAGCGATATGACAAAGTGCAGGAGTTAATACGGGTCACCGTGGTTATTCTTTAGAGAATAAACACGTTTTCAGTCTAATCTCTGAGTATCAATTCTAGGGTGAACTTGTACCTCTCTTCAATCCTGGTGAGCGTCATCCCTCAAGGGAGCGGAAGGGGACCACAGCATTGATCATAGTTTTCGACTCTAGAGTAGTACCATGGATCGTCCCATAACCAAGGACAGTCTGCCCGTCAATAAAACAAACACATTCATAGGCCACCCATACGGTGGTCAGGGTACTTAGAGGTACCTGGTGCACTGTACAGTAGAGCCCCCTACTAGCAAAACTACACAACAAAGCAGTTAGGCCACCAGAGTCAGTTAATCTACCCCATCCACTGCGTATAGACCTGTTGCACAAAGTGACAGGCCTGACAAGGAGTGCTAATCACCTCTGGGTACACCTTAAGTAGGGAACCGTCACTTGCCTCTTCGTTGCGGAGGAGAACAGCAGCAGCTTCCCGTTCAAGCTGTTCATCTGCAGAAGGGGTATAAAGAGGAGCGACCAAAGGACAGCTTTTTACATACATTGTGCAAGCATAAAACTGAAAAATCAAATAATTATAATAATAATAATGTTTACTTACTAAANGCTTTTTACATACATTGTGCAAGCATAAAACTGAAAAATCAAATAATTATAATAATAATAATGTTTACTTACTAAACTGGTTTTTAGTATCTTCAGTTGTGCTATTACATTGATGGCGTTCTTGTCACGGACTTTCCCAAGAAACTATNACTGGTTTTTAGTATCTTCAGTTGTGCTATTACATTGATGGCGTTCTTGTCACGGACTTTCCCAAGAAACTATCAAAAATTATATCAATAGTTGTAAAGTTGTAGGTTAATACAGTGTTCAACCACTAGGTAATCCACCNAAGAAACTATCAAAAATTATATCAATAGTTGTAAAGTTGTAGGTTAATACAGTGTTCAACCACTAGGTAATCCACCTACACCAGCATTCAGCTGTTTAACCCCCCCTAGAATGAGCTCAAGCTGCCAGACACCTGTTGAAGCCTCATCTTGCAGCCCACCTCGTTGTCATCCACATCTGACTCAGCCTGCCTGTGGTGCTAGGGATCACCCCACCACCTTTTACCAGCCCACAGCATCCAGCCTCCTGTGCCCGGACACCAGCCGTCACCTACCCAGGCCCCCAGACCATGCCATCACCGAGGGACATCCCGTACAGCCTACTACCCCGGAACAAAGTACAGTCCAGCTGCAGCAGATACCAGCTGCACGTCAACCCTGGGTCAGGCTCGAGAAAGGTAAGCAAAAAACGGTTCTTACCCCACTTACCCGGAGGGCTCCGCCTGCACAGCTCAATTATGTACCCAGCAGATAGCCTACCTGTCTCACTCTATTCAGGGGAACCATTGAGACCAAATACTACAAATTCCGCCTCCCTAGAGCTTGTCTCGAACCAGTCTCTCTGACCTGATGCACAGACATATAACTTACCGGACTTCTGGGAATCAGAAAACACCCCAAGGCGNCGAACCAGTCTCTCTGACCTGATGCACAGACATATAACTTACCGGACTTCTGGGAATCAGAAAACACCCCAAGGCGAACAATCCAAATCACTTTTTAGAATGTCCGAAGTAGAAGATACTGTAGCCGACCTCGACGAAACCTCTACAATAGCCATGGAGCCCGATAGCCCCAGAGACCAGAAGTGTTGAATTGCCTCCTGCAATGGAGAGGGGCAACACCTAATACAATGTGCCCATTGCCAGGGTTGTTTCCTCTACCTGTGCTTGGGGTGGAACGACGAGCCCCAATNCAACACCTAATACAATGTGCCCATTGCCAGGGTTGTTTCCTCTACCTGTGCTTGGGGTGGAACGACGAGCCCCAATACATTGATGGCCATTTAACAGCGACACCCGTCACGACGTTCGTTGTTCGGCGGGACTGTGACTAGGTTACCTGCTCAGGTCGTGCAGTCAATACAATCAGATGTATAACGTGTGCACAAATGTTTCACCACAGCTATATCGGGTGGCCAGACGAGCAGATTACCCGCCCAGGATTAGTATATTGATGTGAGGTGTGCAGGAGAGATGAAGAATCCTGACCCAGTAATCCTGGCACCCATAGTAGCATATCGGCATGAAACTCTGATGGGCCTCATCTACCTGAATTTGCCAGAAGACCTCAAGATGATCCCATCGCGTTTACTCAAGTGTGCAAGCATGAATTCTGGGCAAACAGGATCCCGCCTAAGCATGACAAAAGCAAATGACCGAGAAAGCACAAGAATGGTGCGGACAGCACAGGGAGTTTATCACAGAGTTTATCCCAACTGTGCAGTAGGTTATCAAAACAGTTCTCGGGCCTCCTTCAGAACCGGGCGGATTGATCCGAATTTCATAGCCGAAGCCAGACAGCCGACAATGAAGCAAAGATTTCTGTCAGATGAAAAGTGCAGATGTACCGGGGAATTGTCCCCAATGGAAGCAAGGANCCGACAATGAAGCAAAGATTTCTGTCAGATGAAAAGTGCAGATGTACCGGGGAATTGTCCCCAATGGAAGCAAGGAGAGGTGCATAAGGGCCATCACCTGCAGTCCATTGACAAGTTTGCAGAGAGGGCCCGGAAGACAAAACATAACAATAAAGCACAGGCAGCCTTGGACCGACCCAAGGTAGTGAAGGTGAAACAGGAAGCAGAACCNAGACAAAACATAACAATAAAGCACAGGCAGCCTTGGACCGACCCAAGGTAGTGAAGGTGAAACAGGAAGCAGAACCGACTTAAGGATGACCCAACACCACCTCCAACACCTCCCAATCAATACCATGATGCTGGTTCTGCACAGGGAGGCACTTTAACCGAGATTGCCAGAACAAGCAACCGGGCCGCTGGATGGCAAGGGATGGTGGAACCAATGANAACCGAGATTGCCAGAACAAGCAACCGGGCCGCTGGATGGCAAGGGATGGTGGAACCAATGATAACCCACGCGTCGAGAGGGAGCCTACACTCCACACCACACCCTTGTTCCTAACGGTCTGCGTCTGTCCTTTGCTTCCTTAGTCCTTGTGAAGCGGGCCACAGCCACCAGTCACGACCGGTCCAACATCAAAATCCAAATGTTAACAGAGGAGTCCTACCCCATGGAAGCCCCCCATATTGAAGTTGAGATAAACAAGCCAAATGCTGCCGCATACTACTCAGCTGCCTTGGGAAATTTCATCAGGAGCGACCTCCTTACACCCAATGTGAGCCCACCTGACACCCGAANTACTACTCAGCTGCCTTGGGAAATTTCATCAGGAGCGACCTCCTTACACCCAATGTGAGCCCACCTGACACCCGAAAGCAAAAGGGTTCAGATAGCACAACCCGACCACCTCCTCCAGGTGGAAGGAAGAATAAGGCTTGTGGTCCATATCTATAATAAAGCCATCCAGGCGGAGTTCCTGGTGGCACCACAGATAGGGGAGGAGATGATATTGGGGCAGTTCTGGCTGCAACAGTAGCTGTGTGTATTAAATTCCAGACATCATCGTATTTATATTGGAGATAAGGAACGCATTACAGTCAATTGGGACCGTGGTTCAGAAGTTACCACCCCTCCTCCGNTCGTATTTATATTGGAGATAAGGAACGCATTACAGTCAATTGGGACCGTGGTTCAGAAGTTACCACCCCTCCTCCCATAGCGCCAGAGGCGATTAACCACCAATTGGGCGAACAGGAATTGTGCCAATTGCAAGACATCCTGACAGACCATTTCCAAGCATTAAGCCATGGGAGACCATTGCGACAGACAAGAAGCATTCAGCACGTGATATGGCTGACCCTACGAGCGACACATATACTACCGTCCTTACTGCATGTCGATGGGAAAGAGAGAAATAATCATGCACCAGGAACAAGCGATGAAGGAACAAGGGATTGTAGAACCCTTAGACTTACCCTATAATTCCAGAGTAGTGCCGCTGCCAAAGAAAGACAGGCAATTACGCTTCTGCGTCAACTACCAGGAGCTGAACATCANCTACGAGCGACACATATACTACCGTCCTTACTGCATGTCGATGGGAAAGAGAGAAATAATCATGCACCAGGAACAAGCGATGAAGGAACAAGGGATTGTAGAACCCTTAGACTTACCCTATAATTCCAGAGTAGTGCCGCTGCCAAAGAATGACAGGCAATTACGCTTCTGCGTCAACTACCAGGAGCTGAACATCACCCATCCTATCACTCCCCCAGCCATTTACCTCACCCACATGTTAAGGGACATAGGTGCAGCCAAAATCTTCTCCACCCTCGTGTACGTCAGACCCATAATCGTCTTGAGTCACATAGATCTGACGGTGTTGTACACAGCATTCACTAGCCTCAGAGGTGAGACATTAGAGTTCAAGGTCATTCCATTTGGTCTCAAAAACGCCTGTCATCTTTCAACGACTGATGTCGGCGCTTCAAGGGGCAACCCATGGATCCTGTCAAGACGAAACGCATGGAGCATGATATTATTATCTATTCAAACTCATGGGAGCAACATTACATTCACCTGCAATGGGTGTTGGAAAGGCTCGAAATCCATGGGCTAACCTGTAAACTTTCCAATNGGAGCAACATTACATTCACCTGCAATGGGTGTTGGAAAGGCTCGAAATCCATGGGCTAACCTGTAAACTTTCCAATAGCCACTTCGGAAAGACAAATATCGACCACTTAAGGTATATCGTAACCCCCGAAGGAAACTAGCCCCAAATGGGTTCCATCCGAGCCATGCAACCATCGACAAGCTGCCTTCTAGGACCATTGACCAGTGCTCTTAGGGGCACCAAAACTAGTGGCTGATGTCGGGGCTTCTGTTGACGAGTGCTCCCTTATCATTTAACGTCAACCCCACCACTTGCCACAGTTACACAGCATTGGTACCCAGAATCCCTTCAGGACTATGCTGTGTTTAACTTATTTCTTTCCTTTAGCTTCACTTTCTTTAATCCTTNGACCAGTGCAGAATCCCCGTGGTTTTGATCACCGACTACAGCCCCGAAGAGTTGACGAGTGCTCCCTTATCATTTGACGTCAACCCCACCACTTGCCACAGTTACACAGCAGACCATGGGTCTTAGGGAAGTCCTGATACGACACAAATTGAATTTTCTTTCCTTTAGCTTCACTTTCTTTAATCCTTTTGTACATCTCTAGTAATTCAGACAGGCCCCTTCATCTGTCCTTTAATTCACTTCCGNTTCACTTTCTTTAATCCTTTTGTACATCTCTAGTAATTCAGACAGGCCCCTTCATCTGTCCTTTAATTCACTTCCGTAGGTTGCCTAGTGATTTGGCAAAGTGCAGGAGTTAGTACGGGTCACTGTGGTTATTCTCTAGAGAATAAACACATTTTCAGTCCATCCTCTGAGTNCAAAGTGCAGGAGTTAGTACGGGTCACTGTGGTTATTCTCTAGAGAATAAACACATTTTCAGTCCATCCTCTGAGTATAAATTCTAGAGTGAACTTGTACCGCCTCTCTATTCACCGTAGAGACCCGCCAGATGGAGTCGCAGGTTTGACAAGAAGTGACTTAACCACCTCTGGGTACACCTTAGTTAGGGAACCGTCACCTGCCTCTTCATTGCTGAGGTAAACAGTTGCACCTTCCCATCCATGCCGTTCACCCGCAGAAGGGGTATAAATTGGAGCAACCAAAGGACAACTGCTGTCTTTGCAGCTGGCTAACCACTAGGTAACCCATCTACATCAGCACTCAGTTGTTTCACTCCCTGAGAGTGAGCTCAAGCCGCCAGACATCGGTTGAGGCATCAGCTGGCCAACCTCTTTGGTCCACCAATCAAGACTCCCNAGAGTGAGCTCAAGCCGCCAGACATCGGTTGAGGCATCAGCTGGCCAACCTCTTTGGTCCACCAATCATCTGAGGGCCTCGTCGTGTGGGACAGTAACATGCTTATGCCGAGTCGGAATCTTTGGCGATAGGATCGTCCCGGCACCTTCTACCAGCCCACAGCATCCCACCGTCAGTGCCTGGACACCAGTCGTCACCGCAGATGGACATTCTGTGGACATCCCTACAGCCTGCTGCCTCGGTACGAAGTACAGCCCAGTTTCAACAGATACCAGCCACATGTCAACCTCGGGTTAGGCTCGGGGAAGGTAAATAAGTAACTGCCCTTACCCCAGTCTGATTACGTATCCAGCAGACGGTCTACCCATCCGACTATGTTCAGGGGAACCATTAAGGCCAAGCGCCAAATACCACAAACTCCACCTCAGTAGGGCTTGTCTCAAACCCTGACCTGGCGCACAGTAAAAACCTTGCTCCCGTACGATGTGAACCACAGTTACCTAGCCGCCACGGTAGTTTAATTACAAGACCCTTATGTTAAAAAAGGGTCCTTTTTATATCTATTATCTACAGCCACCTTTTTTTAACTTTTATCCTATCAAATATATTTAAAGAGAAAAATATAGTGAAAACTGCTAAAAACAGCATTTTTAGGGCATTTTNACTTTTATCCTATCAAATATATTTAAAGAGAAAAATATAGTGAAAACTGCTAAAAACAGCATTTTTAGGGCATTTTTGCACTTTTTCATTAAGGGATAGGAGAAAAGTACAAAGTGGCANAAAAACAGCATTTTTAGGGCATTTTTGCACTTTTTCATTAAGGGATAGGAGAAAAGTACAAAGTGGCACCTGTAGTATAATTCATTTGCTTTCATCACAAGTACTAATATCCTACTGTTACAGATCTGATTTGCAAGAAATTCAGCTACCCAAGAATGCATATTGCAGCCTTGGGAGGGCCTGTCGCAATGCTTCCTTACAGCCAAATGTGAATTAAGATGCACAACATTTTTTGGTGGGGATTCCCCTTAAATGGAAAAATTCTGAGGATTTCATTGTACATTAATATTGTGGAAAGAGTTACCTTCTTGTTTGTAAGTCGATTGTCAGAGGCCTTTGGTGCCAATGAGATGATGCTGGACTCGTTCTGGGAGCTNTTACCTTCTTGTTTGTAAGTCGATTGTCAGAGGCCTTTGGTGCCAATGAGATGATGCTGGACTCGTTCTGGGAGCTTTCGGTTGTAGGATTACGTGAATCTTGGTGGTTGGAGAGAGTCAAACATGACTTGTTAATTTTTTCTTCAGCTTCCTTCAAGACATTTTGATCACATTTCTTTGCAGACTCAGTTTCCTGATGAGAGACAGTTACTCTGGACAAAAAAAATATTTTTTAAAGTTAACATAAGTATTTTTATCTTCTAAAGTGGGAATCACTCTAAATTGCACTACTTTTTAAAATAAGTAGACAAATGCAGTACACNAGTATTTTTATCTTCTAAAGTGGGAATCACTCTAAATTGCACTACTTTTTAAAATAAGTAGACAAATGCAGTACACAAAATAAAATAACCCTGCACTGTCATTAACAATATTTTCTATGATGGAAAGTCACTGGATGCAACAAACTGTATTGCATCTAAGTATCATGATTCTTTAATACTGATCCCTGAATAATATTGACGGTTCATAACAGCTCAAAATGCAAAATAACAGAAAATAACATAGTGTGTCTGGGAAACCATATAAAGATGGCTGTACAAACAAAATAATTTTCGTCTCTCATGTACTGCTAAGTCCTTGGTGTTGTTTGAGATGCTGAAGCAGTCAAGGAATCACAGATGCAGCACAGTTGTGTTAATTTGTGGTACACTCAAATGCAGATTGCCATCAGCCCAAAGGGAGGAAGATTGAAGTAACAAAAAAAGAGTTGTTNAATTTGTGGTACACTCAAATGCAGATTGCCATCAGCCCAAAGGGAGGAAGATTGAAGTAACAAAAAAAGAGTTGTTGTAATCAGTGAAATGTAGCAGGTAATGGATTCTCTCTTTGTGACATGAGATGAGATTATTATTGTACATGATGNGTTGTAATCAGTGAAATGTAGCAGGTAATGGATTCTCTCTTTGTGACATGAGATGAGATTATTATTGTACATGATGGGATGTAGTTAACAAATTATTATTTTATTTGGTCTACGGTAACTGAAATTTGCCAAACAGTGTCAAATCATAATATTATGCCAATCTGTTTTATTTATTAAAATAAAATTGTTGTTCAATCAGAATCAAGACTGTGTGTAGAACTAACATCAACAATGAAGTAAAAATTACTAGAAGAACAATAAGGCATGGGTACCTAATGTGAATGTTTGGAACAAGTTTCNCATCAACAATGAAGTAAAAATTACTAGAAGAACAATAAGGCATGGGTACCTAATGTGAATGTTTGGAACAAGTTTATGAATGTGTAAAATGTTGATGTGTTTCGAGTTTTAAGCATAGAAATAAGTACATTTGTGCATTTCTTTTGAAATAGNGAAGAACAATAAGGCATGGGTACCTAATGTGAATGTTTGGAACAAGTTTCTGAATGTGTAAAATGTTGATGTGTTTCGAGTTTTAAGCATAGAAATAAGTACATTTGTGCATTTCTTTTGAAATAGTAATAATATTTGTAGTGACTTATGGCTGTGTCCTTTACGAAGAGTTAAGGACACTTTCTCCATATGGTTGTCCAGAACATAGTCATCAATGTGCCCATAGTAAACAGGATTACAAACTTGGATACAGTATGATGGGTGTTCAGGATGCTGGCCACCAGGTTGCACTGAAGTCAGTTACTCTTAACACTCAAAGCATCCACCACAAGAATTTAGTGATTTGTGTGTTTGTACTAATAAAACATTTATCGCAAAGACAAGATTTATGGCTGTATTTAAAACTACAGTAGAGCTGTAATTTTACAAAGTGCCTCAGTTCTTGAAAATAACTTTGAAAAATCACGGTAGACTGAATTTGACCCTCTATAACCCAAAAATTGGGGTAAAAATATTTTTTTTGGATGAAGTCTATGTCACTGTCTCTGGTACAAAAATAATGTGTTTTTCAAATAATTAATTTTATTCAATAACCAGATGTTTTCCAAAATAAATGGTATATACGTCTACCCTTATTACAAAAAAAAANATAATTAATTTTATTCAATAACCAGATGTTTTCCAAAATAAATGGTATATACGTCTACCCTTATTACAAAAAAAACCTAGAGCACAAAAGTCTATTTTTAATTGCTTCTTGTAAAAACATTGAAGGTTTTATTTTTAAAATATNTAATTAATTTTATTCAATAACCAGATGTTTTCCAAAATAAATGGTATATACGTCTACCCTTATTACAAAAAAAAACCTAGAGCACAAAAGTCTATTTTTAATTGCTTCTTGTAAAAACATTGAAGGTTTTATTTTTAAAATANAAAAAAAACCTAGAGCACAAAAGTCTATTTTTAATTGCTTCTTGTAAAAACATTGAAGGTTTTATTTTTAAAATATATTATATTTACCCGCGTACCACCAGCAAAATTTTTTCTCAAACAATTTTGGAAAGGAATGTGGATCATACATAGGGACTAAGGTTTTGGAGATAAATACAGGACTGAAAATAGTCAGTTTCATAATAGTATAGACTGCTTTTCTCTTTAGTCAATGAGCACGTGGCTGCAGCAAGGATGGTGTTGGCCAAGTGAAGATAGAAACAAAGCAGATATTTATTAAGGGAGGGGAGTGTGAGCGTTGCTTTCAGGCTGGTATGCAAGCACGCAACTGGCCCAGCAGACNCAGATATTTATTAAGGGAGGGGAGTGTGAGCGTTGCTTTCAGGCTGGTATGCAAGCACGCAACTGGCCCAGCAGACAAGTAGTTATGATTTGAAGTTTTTGTTCAAGTTGTTGATGTTTTCCATAGACTAGTTAACATTTAATATTGTAATTTCAATAGAAANGAAGTTTTTGTTCAAGTTGTTGATGTTTTCCATAGACTAGTTAACATTTAATATTGTAATTTCAATAGAAAAAAATTATGGAATGTTTACCATGGTATATTTATTCTGAAGATGTCATAAGGTAAGTGGCCTTTTTTTGTTTAAATATCTCGTCTATTTGTGTGCACTCAGACTGTACCTGTAAACGGACAGTTTCCATTTATGTTTGTTATTGATCGTCCATTTATGTTTGTTATTGACAGGTAGCAGCACATGATCAGTGGGTGGTAAAATGGCCTATATCACATACAACACACTTCTCTATTTTTTAAANAAAATTATGGAATGTTTACCATGGTATATTTATTCTGAAGATGTCATAAGGTAAGTGGCCTTTTTTTGTTTAAATATCTCGTCTAAAACACACGTGAGTCTGACATGGACATTTGCCTGTCAAAGGATTTATGTTTGTTATTGATCGTCCAGCCTACCACTTAGCTGACAGGTAGCAGCACATGATCAGTGGGTGGTAAAATGGCCTATATCACATACAACACACTTCTCTATTTTTTAAANTGACAGGTAGCAGCACATGATCAGTGGGTGGTAAAATGGCCTATATCACATACAACACACTTCTCTATTTTTTAAATGCTGACTTTTTTTAAAAATTGGGTGTGGGGGTGAGGGGAGTGTTTAATTTAAATAAATATGGTATAGCATGTGTCACATTAAATTTTATAACATATGTATAGCTTGTGCAACACAGTTGTGCACTTAACACACATTTTTAGAACTGAATATGTAAAAATATTTTTTTCCTGGGAAGATATTTAAAATGTAGTATGCGGGTCTTGCCCGGAGGCAGGTGGTACATGGGTAAATATGGTAAATAATGTCTTTTAAAAAAATACACTGTTGGCCGATAAAATTGCAGTATCAAGGAAGACGTGAGCTATCACAACCATCACACACAGGTGACATGATTACTCTTGCACCTACGTATGAGGTACAGAACATGGAGAAATCAGTACTGTGTGACCCCACCACAGATGGTAATAACTGCTGTTANCACCTACGTATGAGGTACAGAACATGGAGAAATCAGTACTGTGTGACCCCACCACAGATGGTAATAACTGCTGTTACACAACACTGTATTGAGAGGAAGAAACTTTGGATGTCCATCTGGGGTATCTCCCCCCCACCCCTTCATGCTGCTTTGATGCATGTCCAAAGTTCACCCATCATGGCCGCAGGTATCCNTGGGGTATCTCCCCCCCACCCCTTCATGCTGCTTTGATGCATGTCCAAAGTTCACCCATCATGGCCGCAGGTATCCTGTGGCAGGTCAGTCATCATATGACCATGGACTATATGTTTTCGATGGACGAGAGATCAAGTGAACGTGCAGGCCAAACAAGCAGTGTGATGTGGTGGTCATCCAGGAACTGTCAGACAATGTGTATCACATGCGATCGCACATTTTCCTGTTGGTATAGGTCACCAGACTGGCCCTGAAGGTACGGATAACAACAGGCTCTAACAACCCACATTGTAATGGTTGCTGGTCAGCGTACCAGCGGTGCAGACTAGGCGTGAGCAGGACTGGAATCAAATAGCACCCCTACCATAGTTCCAGCTATTGGGCCAGTATAACGGTGCATAATACAACACTCGGCCAGGTGTGCACCACAGTGCCATCAGACACAGATGCAACCATCTTAGCGCTACAAGCAGAAGTGGGATTCGTCTGAGATGATGATGGCATGCAATTTGTGTCATCCCTCCAAGCCCAATGCTCCGTGTATTGCAGATGCAGGTGCCTGTGGTGAGCAGTCAGTGGCAGCCACAGTAATGGGTGCTTGGATATGATACCCTGATGCTGTAGATGGCGNGGTGCCTGTGGTGAGCAGTCAGTGGCAGCCACAGTAATGGGTGCTTGGATATGATACCCTGATGCTGTAGATGGCGACACAACACATCATGTGTGTGGACACAGATTGATGTGCCACATTCCTGAACTCCTGAGAAAGTGTGTTTGATGAAGCTGTACAGCCCATAATCGCCATGTGCACCACATGTCTGTCCTTGNCCTGAACTCCTGAGAAAGTGTGTTTGATGAAGCTGTACAGCCCATAATCGCCATGTGCACCACATGTCTGTCCTTGCACATGTTGGTGCAACAAGGCTGTTGGCTTTCTGCATGTTGCTCAGCCCATCCCTCCTTGACCCACTGATCCCACATCTGCTTCACTGTGCTTGTATTTCTTCCATTGTAAGAATAAATTTTGTGGTAGACAATTCACAATTCTGAAAGGACACAATTCTCCCGCGGTCAAAGGTAAACACCTGTTTGTAAGGTTGTCATGTTCGACGCGACATGCTCACTCCATCTGTGCACACAAATGACGAGGAAATATGATGCCAGCCACCTCTCAGCTCACGTGCTGCGTCACTAGGCTGCCAACAAGTAATCACATCATTGTCCTCCTCTGCTGTACGAATTCCCCCAAAGTGAGATCCTTCTGGTGTCTCTTTATTTGTGTTGCAATTTCAATGGCCAGCAGTGTTATATCCTAGAAGTTTACGAACAACCACTCTGTGACACCAAAAATAAGGTTAAACCAGAGTGCTTATTTTTCAGCAAGGGCAGAGTCCATTTTCAGTTACTTCTTATGGGGAAATCAGATGTTTCATTAAAAATATAAAGATTGATTTAAACATTGTGACATCCTTAGAAGGCAATGATAAATCACAATGAAATGACTATTCTTAATGCTAAAACAATATTTAAAAAAAGAGCACTTTGTATCTTTTAGCAGTAAACCACTTCCACTGTACTGGAAAATTCTGCTAGGCATTCCATGGCATTGGTTTTAAAATNTGTATCTTTTAGCAGTAAACCACTTCCACTGTACTGGAAAATTCTGCTAGGCATTCCATGGCATTGGTTTTAAAATTGAGCCAGTTTGACACCTCTGCATATAAAATGTGCAACATAGTAACGTACTGAGATGGGACAGGATTTTACNAAAATTGAGCCAGTTTGACACCTCTGCATATAAAATGTGCAACATAGTAACGTACTGAGATGGGACAGGATTTTACAAGTACTGTAGACTGTATTTTCTGTTCCATAACTTGTCAACATACATGGGTGGAATTATGTTGGGAATTGAGAGAGGTTTAGGGCAGCTTTAATATTGGGGTCTTAAGAGTCGATGAGGGTGAAATGAGGGGAGTATGGAACAGCATCAGAATGTGACGTGGGGGAAACGGGAGATCCCCAAGAAAACCTACTGACCAGCGGCATTGTCCGGCATGATTCCCTCGAAGAGTGGTGGAACAACGTATGTACGGTGTGTGGACGAGTCGTCAAAAGTGGAAAGCACAAAATATAAATATAAAAGTAAATAAAATTGTAAACCACCAAAACATGGCAAAAAAGGGCATCAACAATCAATATAGTCCGTTTCAAACACAATCCAAACTCAAAATCATAAAAAAAAGTCAAATTAATGTTGTAATAACATCATCATATAACGTATCTGAAAGTATAAAACCACAAATAAACTAACAAAAACAAATAATAACAAGTATGCCATGGTCACAATGTGAAGGAAGGATGCTGTCAGTGGTGAAAGGCGTGATCTGTAAATAGAGCTATCATTGGTTCCTTCTATTGTGTTGAACATGGGGTTAAAGCATAGGAATTCTAAATTTGGAGGGTAGAGAAGAAAGATGAGTCAAAAATAACAAAGAACCCCTTTTTAATGTATCATATTGCACAAGAACAATCCATAGAAGGAGCAGGGGTGAGCAGCGCCATTACCTTACACAGGTCATAGTTTTCAACAGAATTTTGCCAAATTTACATTTTTCATATTGTGGCAGCTGTGGGCTAGTCAAAATATTTTTAATTAATTTTCATTGTAATGTTTTTATGGGGTTTTTCTATTTTTTCACATATTTTCAGAATTATTTGACAGTTCTGAAGAATTTCTTCATAAAATCACTGTATATGTAAAATCGGCCTTCTATTGTATTCTGGTTTTATCTTTACTGTTACAATAAATAATCTGTTTCATATTAATTTTGATACAAAAACTGTTGATTTATGATGGTTGTTTATAGTCCAGTTTTGATACATTTGTTGGAAGTTGGAGAATATGTATAGAGTAGTAGGGATCATAATGGTGCAGCAGCTAGAACNCAGTTTTGATACATTTGTTGGAAGTTGGAGAATATGTATAGAGTAGTAGGGATCATAATGGTGCAGCAGCTAGAACGCATGCCTTCCACCTAGGCGAACTGGGTTCAATGTCCAATGGTTTTTCTGGGGGATTTCCCATTTCCCCTGCCCTTGCATTCTGGCGCTGCTTCATACTCACCTCGCTTAACCCTCATCAGCTCCCAAGACACTGATGTTAAGAGCTGCTTATAACTCTTCACTCCACTGTACTGGACAGTNGCTTAACCCTCATCAGCTCCCAAGACACTGATGTTAAGAGCTGCTTATAACTCTTCACTCCACTGTACTGGACAGTGGATACAGTCAACCCTTGACAAAATGATCCCAGTAATAACAATTCCTCGCAAGTTAAAATCCTTTTTTGGAAACTAAAAAATTTGGTTACAAAAANCAAAATGATCCCAGTAATAACAATTCCTCGCAAGTTAAAATCCTTTTTTGGAAACTAAAAAATTTGGTTACAAAAATTAAAAATTTAAAGGAAATTTGCAGAAAACTAAGTTTGTTGCATTTATTGTGATCACTCACCATTGTGACTCNAAAATTAAAAATTTAAAGGAAATTTGCAGAAAACTAAGTTTGTTGCATTTATTGTGATCACTCACCATTGTGACTCGTATCGCCATTACTGTACTCCTAAGAGGGAAAGATCTAAAAATAAACACCACTCACTAACACATAACTGTCCACCCCTTCCATCAAGGTTGTTGTCAATGTTTACCCCNGATCTAAAAATAAACACCACTCACTAACACATAACTGTCCACCCCTTCCATCAAGGTTGTTGTCAATGTTTACCCCCTTGAGCCTGCAGACCTGCCATTACTCAAGTTACATTCCACAATTACCTAGCCCAGAGATCCTCCTTTGTGAGACCACATAATAATAAAAGCACTGAAATGCTGAAAGGAGAAATAAAGACTTTCTTTGACATAACTGTGAACAAATAAGTTAATTACAGGTTCATACCCAGATTTTTGTTGCTGTTTAATCCTTCAGTCATGTCGTCCGATGACTCTTTGTGACCATGTCAACCATGTCTCTCCAGATACTGTTATAATTTCTGTATGTGAAGGTTATTANGTCCGATGACTCTTTGTGACCATGTCAACCATGTCTCTCCAGATACTGTTATAATTTCTGTATGTGAAGGTTATTAAGACAACAGGCGAGGAAAATACTTTGTGCAGTGTTACAAAGAAAACATTATAAACTAATTTGTTTTCTTATAGCTGTTTTCCAACATTTCAATACTAGGAAACTAATATTACTAGCTTGGATAGCCACAAAGGTGTCACTAAATCTCTTTCATAGAACAGATAAAAAAAATTGGACTTAAAAAATTTGCATGAGACAGAAAGGGAAGGGAAATTACTATTATTTTTCTCCATATGATTGAGGCAGAGTAAACTGATATTACTGTCAAAATTAGCATAGANTTACTATTATTTTTCTCCATATGATTGAGGCAGAGTAAACTGATATTACTGTCAAAATTAGCATAGAAATGTGACCACGAATTGGCCTAAAAAGGTGCACCCAATAAGACTTTTATTTTGAGTTTGCTATAAAATAAGATTCTATTCATTCTCAAAATATTATCTTAAAATTTAAATTGTTCCTATTAACGTTATTCCTCATAACTGTGGATATGAACATATTACCATCAAAATTAGCATAAAAACTGGGCCGCAAATCTGCCTATAATGATGAGTCCGACAAGAAAGTTTGTTTAGAATTTGCTAGGAAATAACGAGTTATTCACAAAATAAAATTTTGAAGGTAGTCATGTTCTGATTAAAATTATTACTCGGAACTGCTGATATGAACTCAGATTACCGTCAAAACACAAATATTACCTTAATTGTAAAACATTAGTGGTGTTGCCATGTATCTTTTTATCATGGCTGTTATGCCAATGAAGAAAAATTTTTGTAAACAAATTTTACGAATCCAATGCACATATTTTTCTCACCTTTACACTTTTGTTTTATTTTGNAGAAAAATTTTTGTAAACAAATTTTACGAATCCAATGCACATATTTTTCTCACCTTTACACTTTTGTTTTATTTTGATGCGTGACATGTATGGGTGATGATTTCTTTTTTTTTCNACATATTTTTCTCACCTTTACACTTTTGTTTTATTTTGATGCGTGACATGTATGGGTGATGATTTCAAAAAAAAAGGTGACACGTAGTAGTGCACACCACATTCCATTGAATCAAAGATGTGAACCACGACCGGCCGCATGCAGGCCAACTGACAGACTCCCTGAACCCATCAGGTACAAGGAGAGCTGAATTGAGCACCCAAATGATAATTAACCTGAGTGCCCTCACCTAGTAATTACCAGTGAGAAGGGATACCCAGCGAGGCAATGCGAGTTGCCCCTAAATGAGCACCAGATGCTATAACTACATGGAAAACTACCCCCAGCCTTTCGCAATCGCCAGGCCCTTGCAACCAGGNAAATGAGCACCAGATGCTATAACTACATGGAAAACTACCCCCAGCCTTTCGCAATCGCCAGGCCCTTGCAACCAGGCCGCGCTGGTGAGCAAGAGAGGGGTTAGCACCTGAAACCATCCCCAGCAGACGTCGAGACCCGAAGCACCCCGGCCNCCGCGCTGGTGAGCAAGAGAGGGGTTAGCACCTGAAACCATCCCCAGCAGACGTCGAGACCCGAAGCACCCCGGCCAGGTGTATAAAAGGCAGTGCATCCCCAATGAAAGAGAGTTCATCTCAGCAGCTCGCTTCAGCACAAGTTGTGCTGAATCTCTCTGCTCACCCTCCTCTCAAGGAGCCCTAACTATGAAATAACTGACTACCAGCGACCACTGAATAACAGCCTTCCAGCATCAGTGACCAGTGCAAAACCTGTATGGAACTGATCACTGACTGCAGACCCCGAAGAGTCGCTGAGTACCCTTTTGACATTTGATGTAAATTTTCCCTTACCAAAGTTACACACCAAATGGTACCTCGCCGAATCCCTTCTATGCCTCAGCTTTTCACGTAGTTCTTTATTTTAGTTACTTTTTTTTNCACCAAATGGTACCTCGCCGAATCCCTTCTATGCCTCAGCTTTTCACGTAGTTCTTTATTTTAGTTACTTTTTTTTATACAATTATTTATTACTCTTTTAGTTCTGACAGACCCCTTCACCTGCCCTTAGTTCACTTCAATAGGTTGCCTAGAGACTGGCAAGTGCAGGAGATAGTACGGGTCACCATGTTCGTTCATTCATTCGAGAATAAACACGTTGCAATCTAACCTTGGTATATCAATTCTAGGTTAACTTTGTACCTCTCTTCAATCTATCCCANGAGAATAAACACGTTGCAATCTAACCTTGGTATATCAATTCTAGGTTAACTTTGTACCTCTCTTCAATCTATCCCAAAGCCAAGGACAGCCTACGTGTCAATCAAAGACACACATATACATAGGCAATGCATACTGTGGACAGGGTACNCCCAAAGCCAAGGACAGCCTACGTGTCAATCAAAGACACACATATACATAGGCAATGCATACTGTGGACAGGGTATCGAGAGGTACGTGGTGCGCAGTACGGCAGAGCCCTCTACTAGCAAGACTACACGACGAAGCGGTTAGGCCGCCCGAGTCAGTTAACCAATTCCATCCACCGCGTATAGAACCGCCGGATGGAGTGACAGGTCTGNAGCGGTTAGGCCGCCCGAGTCAGTTAACCAATTCCATCCACCGCGTATAGAACCGCCGGATGGAGTGACAGGTCTGACCTAACCACCTCTTGGTACATCTTGGCTAGGAAACAGTTGCCTGCCTCTTCATTGCGGAGGTGAACCATAACACCTTCCCGTTCATGCCGTTCACCCACAGAAGGGGTATATGGTGAAGTGACCGTAGGACAACTGCTGTCCTTGTGGCCGGCCAGCCTCTGAGTTACGAACCTATACCAGCCTTCAGCTGTTTAACCCCCCAGAGAATGAGCGCAGGCCAGTAGACAGCTGTTGAGGCCTCACCTCACAGCTCACCCTGCCAATCTCTTTGGACCACTGATCAAGACGCCTGGAGCAGCGCATCTGATCATCATCTACATGCGGCAGGGCCTACCCTTGACTCTGGAGATTGCCCCAGCATCCCCTACCAGCCCTCGGCCTCCAGTGCCCAGACACCGCCTGTCACCTGCCCATCTATCCAGAACCTGCTGCTGCGGAACCTCCACTGGACATCCCTGAAACCAGCGGACCCTGTACGAGAATCATCTCATCGACAGCACACATCAGCCGCTCTTCAAGTCTGGGTGAGGCTCGGAAAAGGTAAGCCAGCGACCGTACTTACCTCAACGATCAAGAGGGCTCCCCTCGCACAGCCCGATTTCGTTGAAAGATTTCTTCAAAATCTATCCCAAACCGAGGAGGATAATGTAATGACGCAGTATTCTTAATTTTCGGGACCGGGACACGTGTTTCAATTTTGTTCGTTTTTCTTTAGCTTTGCTAAGCTTCGTAATATTTTTATCGGTATTCAAAATTAAAGACGCGGTGGTTCGTTTACCATGATAGTACTTTTATCGGGCGGACGTTTGCAGTTTCGTTTTGAACATCATAGTTTTCAGTTTTTGTCAAGCGTCAACATTAGAGTAGCTTTTTTCAAACTGCGTCAACAAATTTTATACGAGAAGTTTGTTTATTTGTATGTTGATGGCGCAGTTTTAGTTCCTACAACGCAGTTTTGATAGCGTGTTGAGAGCGTGTGTGGCCAGGCCCTTATCTGGGGAGAGGGGGGTGATAGGCAGCACAAGTACACGTGTGCCTGTCGCCCTTCAGTCAGTGGTTAACGTCAGTTGAAAGTCAGTCGGCGGCGAGGGCAGTTGGAAAGGCAGTCGCCCTTTAGTTCAGTCATACAATGCTCGCCTAGGCCGCGTCGGGCGTGACGATAACCCCCACATCGGCAACTAGACTTTGCTANTTCAGTCATACAATGCTCGCCTAGGCCGCGTCGGGCGTGACGATAACCCCCACATCGGCAACTAGACTTTGCTATTGTATTTCTCCGCCGGTGTGGGAGGTCGCCGCATTTATTATTTTTTTGGGCCAGTTTGTAAGGAAAGCAATAATTCGTAAACAACTGTGGCTCTGTTCTGCCCATGTCTATTTATCTGTGCACGTTTCGTACTCTGCATACTCTGAACTTCGTATGTGAACTGTGTAACTTCAATAGTAAATAAAAGTATAGAACAAAATACACTGGAACTTTACTTTATTTCATATGTAATTGACGTTCATTTTACAGAGTCTCGTGTTACTCCGACTTGAGCTAGTTGAGTGATAAGNACTTTATTTCATATGTAATTGACGTTCATTTTACAGAGTCTCGTGTTACTCCGACTTGAGCTAGTTGAGTGATAAGTTACAGCCGAGTGACAAAGTATAGCCGGTGTAATTGTAGCGCCCAACGTTACAAAGTCAACTAAAGAAAACTGGCCATGCAAAAAACTAAAAAACTATCTTTNGGTGTAATTGTAGCGCCCAACGTTACAAAGTCAACTAAAGAAAACTGGCCATGCAAAAAACTAAAAAACTATCTTTATGTGGCTACCAATAATCGTTATGGTTGGCAACATTGTTGTAGATAGTACAACACCGTACACGTGATGCGGCGATGCTGCAATGCGACGGAAATAAATAAATAACATTTTGATGTAGAAAATTTCAATTTATGCAGCTGGTACCCGTTCATTTTCACNACTTTATTTCATATGTAATTGACGTTCATTTTACAGAGTCTCGTGTTACTCCGACTTGAGCTAGTTGAGTGATAATTACAGCCGAGTGACAAAGAATAGCGGGTGTAATTGTAGCGCCCAACGTTACAAAGTCAACTAAAGAAAACTGGCCATGCAAAAAACTAAAAAACTATCTTTATGTGGCTACCAATAATCGTTATGGTTGGCAACATTGTTGTAGATAGTACAACACCGTACACGTGATGCGGCGATGCTGCAATGCGACGGAAATAAATAAATAACATTTTGATGTAGAAAATTTCAATTTATGCAGCTGGTACCCGTTCATTTTCACCAGACAAGTAGCAGAAAAAAGTAGAGTGGCCGAGGTTAAGTACTGTATATTAGGTATCCAATTAATAAAAGCTGAAAACTAAGACAGTGTTCAAATCAGTCGATTTAGTTTACCAAATGGTCTTGTGATTCATTTTAGTTTGTTAAAGTGTGATATTATCAAAGTTGAAACGTATTAAAATTGAAGGGACATGTAAACAGCCGGTCGGCCAGCCAAGGTCACAGCGTCACCCTTCTGGCTTTTAACAGCCACGTGCCAAGTTGTGCGCGCTTTCCCTTTTTTCAGCTACCTACGTTCATACCTTCGCCAGTTAGGCTTTTAGAAACAATGTTGCAGCCGAATATTTTATGTTTTTGAAGTTTTGGGGCATAGTTGTATAACAAATATAATACTTTGGATGGGTGAATTTTCTTTAAAAAAATATTTTTTCCCAGCAATCTAATCTGAAAATTAAGGTGCGGGTCTTACTCAGGGCAGGTCGTNGTTGCAGCCGAATATTTTATGTTTTTGAAGTTTTGGGGCATAGTTGTATAACAAATATAATACTTTGGATGGGTGTATTTTTCTTTAAAAAAATATTTTTTTCCAGCAATCTAATCTGAAAATTAAGGTGCGGGTCTTACTCAGGGCAGGTCGTNTTTTCTTTAAAAAAATATTTTTTTCCAGCAATCTAATCTGAAAATTAAGGTGCGGGTCTTACTCAGGGCAGGTCGTATGTGGTTAAATAGGGCAGTTATAAAAAACAAATAACTGTATGGTTAAGTGGAAAATTATAACTCAGTTAATTGATAATTATGCAGATTAATTTCACAAAATAATTTGTAACTGTGACACAATTTTAATTTATAATGTAATGACAATCAAAATAGAATTTTAATGNAATTTCACAAAATAATTTGTAACTGTGACACAATTTTAATTTATAATGTAATGACAATCAAAATAGAATTTTAATGGAAAGTAAAAATTTGAGTACAACTATTTTGGGAGCCTGTAAATCAAATAAGTCCAAAATAACAGCCTAAATATATAAATAGACAAATTAAAAAAAAAGTTTAAATATTTATACAATATATATATATATTTTTTTTTTTCCCCCAAGTAAGATGCTTTCTGCTTGCTACAAAAATTTTGTTCACTTCTGGGAACTGACAAAGGTCGTAATTTTGAGTTTTAACTGGATAATAAAAGCCAATATGCAAACATATANATATATATATATAATTTTTTTTTTCCCCCCCAAGTAAGATGCTTACTGCTTGCTACAAAAGTTCACTTCTGGGAACTGACAAAGGTCGTAATTTTGAGTTTTAACTGGATAATAAAAGCCAATATGCAAACATATANGTTCACTTCTGGGAACTGACAAAGGTCGTAATTTTGAGTTTTAACTGGATAATAAAAGCCAATATGCAAACATATATTTGATGTATGAACCAATTTTAATAAATGACAGTTTGTAAGCCAAAAAGTTACCAGCACAAGTAATGTTTCAGTAGCTATGAAACATGATTTAACATGTGGGGTCAGTTGTGTTTCTGCACTATTTACTGAATGCTACCTCAAAAACATTTGATGAACATGGGTATACCATACAGGATCAACAGTATAGGTATAAGTAGGGGGTGGTGACATGAGCAAGGGTGGAAGTGGTGGTAGCATGGGTGAGTATGATGATCCAGATCCAGACTACATTCCTTTCGGTTATGGAACCCAATGCTGGTACATTTTGTTATTTGTTATGTAATAGAGGTGACAAGAAGGGTGTTTAACCATATGAGAAGTATTTCTGAACCCTGTCTTTGTCTCCCTTGGATGAGTCAAGTTCACAGATGTGTTTTAACCACATTAAACACCAGTTGTNTTCTGAACCCTGTCTTTGTCTCCCTTGGATGAGTCAAGTTCACAGATGTGTTTTAACCACATTAAACACCAGTTGTTGATACTGCACACCTCTGAGAGTTACCAGGCAGGGGGTTCTGTACTTACCCACACCAAAAGTGACAAACCACATNGTTGATACTGCACACCTCTGAGAGTTACCAGGCAGGGGGTTCTGTACTTACCCACACCAAAAGTGACAAACCACATCACAACCACCTACAGAATACACACTGGAATCTTCAGTTATAGTTTTCGCCACCCTACATGAATACACATGAATATAAGCTAGGGCTATTCATAGTTAACTGAGCACTATTGGAAGTCCTGCCTAGGATCAACTTTTCTTCTCATTTTGTATTGTCCTGCCAACTGTAAAATTTACTTTTCCATGGGCCTAAATCACTTTATTCATGCAGTATCAAAGTGAAACCATGAAATTATAATGTATGTAAATGTGTTACTAATATGCACATTTGTACTTTAGTGTGTACAAAACAAACACTGTCATTAGTAGCCATTAATTCTAACATCACACTCATTAAACACGGCAATTCACAGAACTACTTTTATTGATTTACTGCCAACTTAAGTGGGAGCCAGCACGCCAGTGTGTATTGTAGCAAGTCAGTAGGTATAGACAGTGAGTTTTTTTTTNTGCCAACTTAAGTGGGAGCCAGCACGCCAGTGTGTATTGTAGCAAGTCAGTAGGTATAGACAGTGAGTTTTTTTTTCTTTTCAAAGTTGATTTAAAAAGTGCTTACTTTACCATGAACTGCCTATAAATGCACAACATGTATCAGCATTTACACAAACATTAATGTATACATTTTCAATACAAAAAAAATATTCTGTATGATTGGGATCTAAGAATAATTGATTTCTATCAATCTTTCTGATATTGATATGCAGAGCATCTCGGTTCTGTGTTTTTATGTGAAGAAGCTCCTTTGCAACACGTGTCCATTGTTCCTTGTAGAATGACTTAACTTTCAGTGCTGTCTGCAGCTTTTGTTCAATCAATTTCTAATCCAGNTGCCAACTTAAGTGGGAGCCAGCACGCCAGTGTGTATTGTAGCAAGTCAGTAGGTATAGACAGTGAGTTTTTTTTCTTTTCAAAGTTGATTTAAAAAGTGCTTACTTTACCATGAACTGCCTATAAATGCACAACATGCATCAGCATTTACACAAACATTAATGTATACATTTTCAATACAAAAAAAATATTCTCATACTAACCCTAGATTCTTTAATTGATTTCTATCAATCTTTCTGATATTGATATGCAGAGCATCTCGGTTCTGTTTTTTTATGTGAAGAAGCTCCTTTGCAACACGTGTCCATTGTTCCTTGTAGAATGACTTAACTTTCAGTGCTGTCTGCAGCTTTTGTTCAATCAATTTCTAATCCAGAACAAAATACATACAATCCTTAATTAAATTAATGACCATAGGAGCACACAACAAAATTATACTGCTAACAGACACAAAATGATCTAACTGATCTAACTGATAAATTAATAACACACATGTCCTTTTAATGGCAATTTAGTAGTTCCAGAATCTGGGTGAGATTAAAAAGGAAAAGATTACACATTTTTGTCAAAATGAGCTAAGACAGCCAAGTTGTTGTCCATATGTAGCTGCATTTAATGATGTAAAGAAAGAAAGGATTCCATTAATCCTCACAGAGCTATAGGACTTTGAAATTTGAAGTGAGTTCTAAAAGGAAAACATTCCCGAAATGTTCCCCTTCTTAATCTCAGCGTTGTGACTTGTTTGACTATTTGCCGCCAGAGATACAGCAGTAGTGTTTTTGTTTATGCTGTCCATGATCAAACGTCCAATTTTGTCATTGCAATATCAACAGACAGATCAATGTGTTATTGTATTGTATTTGCATCAACTGACATATTGTATAAAATATCAAATGTCTGCTGCAACCGAAACTGAAAGTGAAAAGCCTGTAAAGAAGAGGAGAGAGAGAGTGAAAACATGACTAAAATAATGAAAGAAGCACGGCTGCAAGGAGAGGAGTTTGTTACTNAGAAGAGGAGAGAGAGAGTGAAAACATGACTAAAATAATGAAAGAAGCACGGCTGCAAGGAGAGGAGTTTGTTACTACCTAAGGCAGGTTAGTGGAACAGAAACAGACTGGACCTGTTTGGAACTATAAGAACATGTGTTACATGACATTTGNACCTAAGGCAGGTTAGTGGAACAGAAACAGACTGGACCTGTTTGGAACTATAAGAACATGTGTTACATGACATTTGACAATGACCAAAAAGAGCATATTATTCTTACACTATACAAGCGGTAAGCGATTTTTGATTGTGTTATGTATAAATTGCCCAAATGAGCTTGCACACAATGTCCGATGCCATAGGCAACTCAGGCAACCAAGTAGTTTCAATCCATCTTTAAGTAATTTGCAATAAAGCAAGCCAATNGATGCCATAGGCAACTCAGGCAACCAAGTAGTTTCAATCCATCTTTAAGTAATTTGCAATAAAGCAAGCCAATCATGTTGAGATTTGTCACAATGCTTTCGTCAGTTTACATGCAATATCAAGTAAAGTTGCTTTTAGACTAATGTTACTATTAGCACAAGGTGCTCAGNTGCTTTCGTCAGTTTACATGCAATATCAAGTAAAGTTGCTTTTAGACTAATGTTACTATTAGCACAAGGTGCTCAGACAATTGACATGCAAGGTAAACATGGTAGTCACCACAAAATCTGCCAAGGGGCTTTAACTGTGATGTTTGACTATTCTCGAATGCTGAGTATTATCNACATGGTAGTCACCACAAAATCTGCCAAGGGGCTTTAACTGTGATGTTTGACTATTCTCGAATGCTGAGTATTATCGCTTACTTGCAGCATGCGACTTAAGTCGAATTGGGTGGATTCCTAAGTTGCAATGTGTGTTCAGCATGCAACTGTANTTGCAGCATGCGACTTAAGTCGAATTGGGTGGATTCCTAAGTTGCAATGTGTGTTCAGCATGCAACTGTATTCTAATAAGTGCTGAAAATTGATACACCGATGTTCTGCAACTATCTTTGACTATAAAACCACATTATTTACATATTGTGAGTGTGTTATCNGATGTTCTGCAACTATCTTTGACTATAAAACCACATTATTTACATATTGTGAGTGTGTTATCTTTGGCGTTATTCGCAATGGTATTAGGTAGTAAGAAAGGATTGTCACAAAAAGAATATTGCAATATTTTGTTTGCTGATTCAGATTCAGATTTGGAAGTAAGNGTAGTAAGAAAGGATTGTCACAAAAAGAATATTGCAATATTTTGTTTGCTGATTCAGATTCAGATTTGGAAGTAAGTGAATCTGAAAACGAAGTTGGTTTTCGCAATACGGAAGATGAGATAACTTGCAGTGCAGTGTCAGAAAATTTGAGTGACAGTGNAAACGAAGTTGGTTTTCGCAATACGGAAGATGAGATAACTTGCAGTGCAGTGTCAGAAAATTTGAGTGACAGTGACATTGAGTGACGATCCTGCACAAAAGTTTTTGAAAGGGAAGAAAACTGAAATTATATGTGTAAATAGTAATGACTGGTTGAACACGGACAGTGAAAAAATATATTTTTTATTTGACTGGTGTGACAAATCTTCATTACATTCGTCACTAAAAACATAACCTCAAATGACGTAGCAGGTTTTTACAAATTTTTTCCCAGTGTCTTAGTTCAGAAAACTGCAAGTCTACAACTCTACAAGTTACAAGTTACAAGNTTTCCCAGTGTCTTAGTTCAGAAAACTGCAAGTCTACAACTCTACAAGTTACAAGTTACAAGTTACAAGTTACAAGTTACAAGAGAATATTTTACAAGTGTGCAGGAAAGTTGTTTCAGAAAGAAAACTTGTAGACTTGTAAATGTTGGTGCACTTGTAAGAACAGATTTACAAGTCAGCTGGTTTTTGTTTTGAAGTGGTGACATATTCCATATTTGTTATTATATGTTAGGCGTTCATAAAGTAAGCTCAAGGCAATCTCGGTTGCATGGCAAACTCTCNAAATTTTTTCCCAGTGTCTTAGTTCAGAAAACTGCAAGTCTACAACTCTACAAGTTACAAGTTACAAGTTACAAGAGAATATTTTACAAGTGTGCAGGAAAGTTGTTTCAGAAAGAAAACTTGTAGACTTGTAAATGTTGGTGCACTTGTAAGAACAGATTTACAAGTCAGCTGGTTTTTGTTTTGAA
Organism: Clitarchus hookeri; assembly: GCA_002778355.1. Classification (NCBI taxonomy): domain Eukaryota; kingdom Metazoa; phylum Arthropoda; class Insecta; order Phasmatodea; family Phasmatidae; genus Clitarchus; species Clitarchus hookeri. Next base: position 184,678 of record NQII01001398.1, read on the forward strand.
GTGGTGACATATTCCATATTTGTTATTATATGTTAGGCGTTCATAAAGTAAGCTCAAGGCAATCTCGGTTGCATGGCAAACTCTCGGTTTTGCAAAAAATTAAAGAAAATAAAGAGACGCCGTTTGGAGCGTTTTCAGATAGATTAACCAAAGATGATAAGCAAAGGGNCAAAAAATTAAAGAAAATAAAGAGACGCCGTTTGGAGCGTTTTCAGATAGATTAACCAAAGATGATAAGCAAAGGGCATGGAACGAAGTTGCAAATTTCACAAAATCTCAGGGTATCTTGCCACAACACAAGAACTGGACATATTTCTGGGACGTTCTGTGGCAGAATTGGAAGATGGGCCCATGGTTGAAGGTTTACAACATTTTGTAAACCTTCAAAAATTAATAAATTCTTAGTATTGACAATATTGAGTTTATGTTCAGAATTGTAGGTAACAAATGCATTTATTNAGGGCATGGAACGAAGTTGCAAATTTCACAAAATCTCAGGGTATCTTGCCACAACACAAGAACTGGACATATTTCTGGGACGTTCTGTGGCAGAATTGGAAGATGGGCCCATGGTTGAAGGTTTACAACATTTTGTAAACCTTCAAAAATTAATAAATTCTTAGTATTGACAATATTGAGTTTATGTTCAGAATTGTAGGTAACAAATGCATTTATTAGTAAAAATAATTTGTTCAACAAATGTCAGTATTTAAATGTGTAATTGTGAATAAAGCTGTCTTATGTAAATTTATAGATGAAGCTTGACAACAGGCGGAAAACAGGAAGTGCGGGAGGAACTAGCGGCAAGTGTAATGATGTTGACCATGTCATTATTGACATAGTTAACAGAACTCGTATGGAACCTTTCATTAAAATCAAATAATGTAACAAACACCATATTTACACTCTGTCTGAAATTACGTGCTCATCTCATAACCTCAAAATTTTGTTCTTCCACATCTTTATCTGAATCAGTGAAAATAAGGTCCATTGTTTACACACACACGCACACATGCATTAATATCTGTTTACAAAAAAAAAAACACACTTACTTATAATATAACTCATAAAATAATTTAAAACCGTGCTTGTAGAGTAGTTTACGTAGCNAACCTCAAAATTTTGTTCTTCCACATCTTTATCTGAATCAGTGAAAATAAGGTCCATTGTTTACACACACACGCATTAATATCTGTTTACAAAAAAAAACACACTTACTTATAATATAACTCATAAAATAATTTAAAACCGTGCTTGTAGAGNAAAAAAAAACACACTTACTTATAATATAACTCATAAAATAATTTAAAACCGTGCTTGTAGAGTAGTTTACGTAGCTATTGATACTAGTAGGAACCATGCTACAAGTTACAAGTCCTTGTAAGTTACAAGTCTCTTTATGAAACCAAACTTTACAAGTACTTGTAAAAATCACTTGTAACTTGTAAGAATTTACTTGTAGCTACAAATCTTGTACTCGTAGGTTTATAAAACAGCATTCTGTTCTTTTCTTACAACTTACAGGTAAATTCACTTGTAACTTGTAGACTTGTACTTTTATGGAATAGCCCACAGGTCTATTTTTGCTACAGTAGCAGACCAAACTAATGAATATACATCCCAGTTTTATGAAAATATGACAACAGAGAAATGATTCATCACCTCGTTCAAGGTACCATCAGTGGATTGAGTACTCCTGAGGACATACAGGAAATGACAGCTGTAGAAATTGGTATGGGTTTGTGTCACAAAACATTAATAGAACAGTGAAACATCCTGGATAAATGCTACCCCATACATTATGTCTCGTGACACCAGATTCTCAGGTTATTTCTGCACTTCGCTGACAACAAAAAGCAACTTCTAAAAATGCATCAGGATTATGACCCCCCTCTTAAAAATTTTCCCAATCATAGAAATAGTGAAAGACACTTAATTCCATGAATTTTAACAAGGTCAAAGCTTATCTATTGATGAAACCATGCTTGGCTTCAAAGAACGTCTATGGTTCAAACAATACATGCCATCAAAACCTTCTACGAAGTGGGGTGTGAAGCTATGGTCACTGTGACAGTGAAACAGGTTTCTTGTTGGGGTTAGATGTTTATGTCGGAAAAGGCGGACTACAAGTAACTGTTGATCACAGCCTGGGGATAGGTGAGCAAGTGGTTGGAAAACTTATTTTGGGGTTTTAACACACACAGTGAATTCTCTACTGTGACAATTTCTTTTCTAGACTATCACTANTGGAAAACTTATTTTGGGGTTTTAACACACACAGTGAATTCTCTACTGTGACAATTTCTTTTCTAGACTATCACTAAAGACCTGAAAAAATAGCATTTGCGATAAAATGAAAAATAACGCGAATTTTAGCATTTTAGTTTATTATTTCACTAAAAAGAGCAAAATGAAGTTCATTTCGATAAAACAAAATTTACACTGACCTTTACTTGCAACTAAATCAATATTCGTGGAATGAGTGTTACAAAATGACCTGACCTGTTTTGTTGCTTTGCTAACTAAATATGGCAAAATAAATGCAGATAGACACACCATGAATGTTTATATAACGTTTTGTGGTTGAGGTTAGGAATACTCATCACACTGTTTACCAAACGTCCACCGTCTTCGTTGCAGCAACTAGTTATTATGTAGTGTTAAAAATTTTGAATGTCAAAATGTCAATAATTCGTGGATCACATTTTGTAGCTTATTTTGAACAACACATCCGTTCCATCTTTTTTTTCACGTACAAAGTTAAAAAATATAATAATCACAAAACAAAATTGTTACTGTTAGGTAGTAGGAATTATTACAAGACCTTGTCGACCATAGAATACATGCAGCTAGAGTATATTTGTCAGCAAATCTGAAAGTAAATTAGCGCACGAGTTAAGATGAAATTTTCATCCCTGCTGTAGAGACCTGAAAATTTAGCAAACGCCATAAACGCAAATTTTCACAAAGAAAAAAAAAAATTACGATTTTTTAGAATTTTAGCTGTAATTCACGAATTGTACAAAATCCTGTTGTATTTTCATGAATTATTATTTTATGTCACATATCTTATGACATATTTTATGTGTTTTTGTATATACTAATACGAATGCATGCAGAGTTGGTCAGTAGATTTCTTTGATTTTCACCATAAACGAAAACATGTTTTACTATCTGTAACGTGTGTTTACGGCAATAAATAACATGAGCGCAAGTGATGATGCGTCACTTTGAGTGTACATTCCAGTGCACGGCCCTGCAAAAGTTTATTTGCTCACTAGGAAACCCAGTTGTTGTAGTGTTCACCTTTACCATGCACCACGTTATATATGGAATTTGCAACAACTAGCTCGCTGAGTTTGTTTACATTCGTAGCATAATTAATTTTTTACAGAGCAGCGCGGCGGTCAAAAATGTTTTTAAATGCATTTACTGCTGTAGAATAAATTTGTAAATTGAATTATCACATATTTTAATCTTGTATTCTTCCATGTAACTGTATGTTTATCATACATTTTCTCAGTAAATATGTGCGGTAAAAAATGACACGTTTTGAACAAATGAAAGTTTTGTTAGCGGGCCTAACGAAAAAATCTGTTGTTGAAAGTTCAGATAGTTAAAAACATAAAGTTAGATTTCTCTAATTTTTTTTGTGTGGTACAAGGCACTTCTTTTTTAACATTGCTTTTATAATTGTGTATAAATTGTTTACATTAGTCTCTTCATGAAACAGTAGGCCCTTGCCAGTGCATTGTGACTGTTGTTCCAGGTATCAGGCAGAATACAAAATCTTAAGTAAGAAAATGTGAAATGGTTTTCAATGTTGTCTGTTGATAAAGGACACTAGTGGTTTTGTCTTAAAAACGTGGCTGTATATTCTCTGGGAGTTAGGTATTTTTGCAAGAAAATAACAATTGTTAAAAAAACACCGCTTTTCAATTTCAGGTTTTACGAATAAAGTGAAAGACATGAAAAATTGGAGCAATGTTCATGCAGAAACCTGCATTTTTGTTGCAAGAAAATAACAGCAAGTTTGAAAAAAATAAGACCTATTTAAAAAAAAACCACACATATTTTTGGAAAAAATAACACCTACTTTTTCAGGTCACTGTTCCAGTTCCTCAGAGAAATTGACACAGGAGCTTGCGGGACAGTTCGAACAAACAGATCAGGCATGCCAACTGAGTGTAAACCAGTGGTTTGCAAAATGAAGAAAGGTGACAAGNGACAGTTCGAACAAACAGATCAGGCATGCCAACTGAGTGTAAACCAGTGGTTTGCAAAATGAAGAAAGGTGACAAACCAAAATTTTGGCTGAACAAAGCAGAGGGAATGATTGTGTGCTGAGCCGTTCTATGACCTGCTCAATAAGACAACTCAACTGTGCACGGCAATTAGTTGACTGAAGTGAAAACAAGAGTTAAACAAACTGAAAATTGGTACAGAATTGTTTCTAAACCAAAAATGGTATTGGAGTATAACAGGAACATGAATAGTNTAAACAAACTGAAAATTGGTACAGAATTGTTTCTAAACCAAAAATGGTATTGGAGTATAACAGGAACATGAATAGTGTAGATCGTTTAAGCCAACTGTCATCATGATACTGTTACTATCACAAAAACAGGAAGTGGTATAATGTATTCTGGNTGTAGATCGTTTAAGCCAACTGTCATCATGATACTGTTACTATCACAAAAACAGGAAGTGGTATAATGTATTCTGGCATTTCATGGTTGAAGCAGCACTTGTGAATGGGAAAACTGCCTTCAATATGTCGCGAGATACTAAAATATCTGCAATACAATACAGGAACTGCGTCAATGAGGAACTTCTGGAAGAATNTCGCGAGATACTAAAATATCTGCAATACAATACAGGAACTGCGTCAATGAGGAACTTCTGGAAGAATATTCTCGACCACCACCATAAAAGAAAGGCAGTATTTGTGCTCATGTTGTCCCACTTACCAGACTGAATGAACACCATTTTATTGGATTACAAAGTGACAAAAATCACAAGCCAAATTGTATTGTTGGCTCCACAATGCCTTACCAATGCAATCAAAAAGGAAGAGAAAACAGCAAACAGAAGCAAACATCTACATGTGCAGGAATTGTCCCGATCATTCCCCACTCTGTTCTGTGCCTTGCTTTGAGAAGTACCACAATTAAAAAAGCTACAGGAAAGTCTGCACATGATTATTTGACATTTATAAAACAATATTCTTTCGGTGTTTGAAATAACTTGCATACAGATTTATCCTCAACTCTGTCCTGTTCCTTGCTTTAAGGAGTACCATATCAATAAATCTACATATAACCTGTATATTGAAACGTTTATCAAAGACACAATCTTTATTCAATTATTATTATTTAAATATGTAACATTTTTTGAGCTTTTTTTTACACTTTTTGTGTAAAAATTATTTTAAAAAATTTCCAGCAGAGATAAGAGTTAATAAAACTTAATGATCGCGTTGTGTCTTTTCCGAAGAAAACCTCTCATTATTCTCCAACTCCTGCGACCTATCTAGAAGCTGGTTCGACTTGCTAAACAATGCTTTTTATGCTGATTGAAAACACCCTGAACCACAGACCGTCATACGATATAAGTATTTTGTGAACTATTACAAAGAAATCNTTATGCTGATTGAAAACACCCTGAACCACAGACCGTCATACGATATAAGTATTTTGTGAACTATTACAAAGAAATCAATGGGTATCGATTTGGTAGACCTCAGATCAATGTTTGTTCAACTTGCAAGGACTTGAACACAAAAATTAAATTGAAAACACTAAATGACAGTGCAAAGTGTACTGCAGCAGCTGAACTAAAACTTAATTAAAGGAGGCTGTGTAAATTTTACAAAAATATTCAACAAGTTACAGAGATGTGCAGTAACAGAAACGACTCAACTGGAATAATGTTTGATTACATACAAAACCTTCTATTACCAGCCGTCCCAGTCCAAGAGTTGTTCTATTTACAGAATTTGTGGCATTTTTTTTTTTNATACAAAACCTTCTATTACCAGCCGTCCCAGTCCAAGAGTTGTTCTATTTACAGAATTTGTGGCATTTTTTTTTTTGTTTACACAATGCAGGTGCCAGAAAACCACTTTTTTACACATACCATGACGGGGTGGCAAAAAAAGGGCCCTGACGAGGTTTGCACAATGTTGAACCACTACATTAATACCCATATTTCACTTAAGTCAAAGAACATGTTTTGTGATTCTTGTCTTAGACAAAACAGGAACAATACAGCGATAAGGTCTCTTTTGTGTCTCACTACTACTAAACAATTTAGAGTAATAAATGTATATTTCCCTGCGCGAGGACACAGCTATTTTGCCTGCAATCATGACTTTGGAGTAGTTTGATGATGTGACATAATTGATTCTCCTGACGAATATAATGACATAATAAAAGGGGCAAATAAGAACAGCAGTTTGTTTGAGGTTCATTCTGTAACAAATGAACAAATCAAAAACTTCAAAAATTGGTGGACTGTTTATTTTAAAAGGCTTCCTAGAGCTTGGCACCAGNAATGAACAAATCAAAAACTTCAAAAATTGGTGGACTGTTTATTTTAAAAGGCTTCCTAGAGCTTGGCACCAGACCCAGGGGCAAAACATTAATTTAAATTGAGTCAATACAAACATTTTATTTTCAAACACAAGGAGAGGGGATATGCAACAGCTCATGAGTTTATCGTTGGGTTGGTGCCCCATACATTCAAACTGTTAACGACAGGGAATGTTAACTTTCCTTGCCTACGTACCTACAATGGTAATATTCCCATCAAGATCAAGAGAAAGAAAACTGAAGAACTTTCAAAATTGATAAATTAAGTTCCTGATCAGTACAAACTGTTTTATCATGACACTTTGACCTGGCCCTGGGTGAAGATNCAAAATTGATAAATTAAGTTCCTGATCAGTACAAACTGTTTTATCATGACACTTTGACCTGGCCCTGGGTGAAGATGATAGCGAGTAGTCTGAAGATGATGGATGCACTCGATGTGTAGACATGATACAGTAAAACATACTACTTATTCCTGTAATTAATAGCACATGTGTTACAAATAAAGCCTTTTTTGGTTGTAAATTATTGTTTTATCTAGTTTCAATGTTTCCTCAACTCATTGAGATTAAAAACAAAAACATCCTTCAACTTTTATTGCATACAACTTACAATAATAACACGTATTTATTTNACTCATTGAGATTAAAAACAAAAACATCCTTCAACTTTTATTGCATACAACTTACAATAATAACACGTATTTATTTGTTCATTTTATATTATGTTTCCTTAAATACTAATAAATATATTTGTAGTTGTACAATTTTTTCGTTCAACCTACAGTTTGATAACAAAACAGTTTTTATCATATTTCCAAAAGTTGGAAGAAGAAAAATNCAATTTTTTCGTTCAACCTACAGTTTGATAACAAAACAGTTTTTATCATATTTGCAAAAGTTGGAAGAAGAAAAAATTTTTTCTTTTCAATCTCGCCCATTTGTATGCTGCCTTTACTCAGGTCTAAATAATACTAGTGTCTAATAAAATTATAAAAACTGATTGAAGAGAACGATGTTAAAGGGAATGGTGCACTAACATTTTTAATTTATCAACTTGGTTTTGCAAATAGTTTTTCAGATTGTGTATCAAAAGATTTGGCACGTTAATATCCAAATAATAGTCATCTTTTTACATTGTTAGAGATTGACTGCCCTTTTTATTCTCCAACTACTGATGGGCGATGGGACATAATAAAGAATATCTTATTTATTATCTTTCATCAGTAGTCTGAGATACGACAGTGAATATATTAAACAATGTAAAACTGTGTAGGAAACTATTATTCAGATCTCAATGTGCCAAAAATTTTGAACACACACTGAAAAACTAGTTACAATGACAAATTCATAAATATAAAATGTCAGTGCACCATTCCCCTTACATATTATGTAAATAACATTACATGAAACTACCCAAAATAATGAATACAGTGTACACTGAAATACAGTAGAACCTCACTGTTGCAACCCCTTTTATTAAGAACATCTCNAAAATAATGAATACAGTGTACACTGAAATACAGTAGAACCTCACTGTTGCAACCCCTTTTATTAAGAACATCTCTTTTTAAAGATCAATTTTTGAGGAACCATAAAAAATTCTGTAAAAAAAAAGGTGGAAATCAGTTATAAAATAAGTTGTCAAGCAATGTGTTTCTCTTGTCAAACACTGTACTCCAAGCAGTGCATATCTAAAAGTAGNTATAAAATAAGTTGTCAAGCAATGTGTTTCTCTTGTCAAACACTGTACTCCAAGCAGTGCATATCTAAAAGTAGATTCCACCCCCATTTTGATGTATAGGGATCAGGGTGGGTCAAAATCTGTCAAATTTTCCAAACCCTCTATTAAGACCATCCATGACTAATAACTATATTCCTGGAAAGTGTGAGGGATCTTAACAATGGGGTTCTACACAGCACACATTTACTTCTCACACAGCATTCTAGGTGCAAACTACAGAAAGTGTTATGTGGCACTGTGTGAGGTGCACTCACCAGCTCCTGGCAAAGATACTTGATATGTTCATTAGTCAACCTACTCTTCTTCACCTCCTCCAGCTCTGCCGCCTTCATTTTCACAGTTTCCTTCCACAGCTCCAATTCTTGCTGCAACGTAGTCACTGTCTGCTCGAAGTCTGCCTTCTCCATNAGTTTCCTTCCACAGCTCCAATTCTTGCTGCAACGTAGTCACTGTCTGCTCGAAGTCTGCCTTCTCCATCTGCCACTGTGATTCCTACACAGCAATGTTTAACACATTCTCTGCTGGAGCTTAGAGCTGAAATTGTATTTATGTAAAAACTTGAAGTTGGTGTTCTGTAATTACTTAATACTAAATGCTTATAAAATATCTGAACACTAGAGGGTGCCAGATGCAAAAGAGTGATGCATGACGGCTACAAGACGATGGTGCATGTCGTACGGGAGTAAGGTTTCAGTACGTGTCAGGCNGCAAAAGAGTGATGCATGACGGCTACAAGACGATGGTGCATGTCGTACGGGAGTAAGGTTTCAGTACGTGTCAGGCCAGAGGTTTCAGTACGTGTCAGGTCAGGGACAATGGGTTTCAGACAAGTTCTAGTGGGGTGGAGTCTGCAGTACTTGGCGCTTGGCCTTAATGGGTCCCCTGAACAGGGTTGGACGGGTAGGCCATCTGCTAGGTACAAAATTGGCCTGTGCAAGATGAAGTCGGCCTCTTGAGGGTTGGGGTGCTGCTGTCACTGGCTTACCTTTCCCGAGCCTCACCCAGGCTTAAGAGTGGTTGATGTCTGCTGTCGTTGAGACGATNCTGGCTTACCTTTCCCGAGCCTCACCCAGGCTTAAGAGTGGTTGATGTCTGCTGTCGTTGAGACGATTCTTGTGAATGGGCAGCTGGTTGCAGGCATGTCCAGAAGGGGTTCCGCAGAGGCAGTGGGTCCTGGACGGTTGAGCAGGTGACAGGCCGTGCCTGGGCGCTGGAGACTGGAGGCCAAGGGCCGGTAGTGGGTGTTGGGGCAATCCCCAGAGCAAGGGTAGGCCCTGCCGTATGCGGATGATGATCGNGCCAAGGGCCGGTAGTGGGTGTTGGGGCAATCCCCAGAGCAAGGGTAGGCCCTGCCGTATGCGGATGATGATCGGATGCACTGCTCCAGGTGTCTTGATCAGTGGCCCAAGGTTGTTGGCGGGGTGGGCTGTTAGATGAGGCCTCAACAGTCATCTAGCAGCCTGTGCTCACTCTCAGAGCGTTAAACAGCTAAAGGCTTAAATATGATGCTGACCTGCCACAAGGACAGCAGCTGTCTCACAGTCACTACACCTCTTCTGCAGGTGAACGGCATGAACGGGAAGGTGCTACGGTTCTCCTCCACAATGAAGAGGCAGATGACGGTTCCTTAGCTAAGGTGTACCCAGAGGAGGTTAGGTCACTCCTTGTCAGGCCTGCCATTCCATCTGGCGGGTCNACGGTTCCTTAGCTAAGGTGTACCCAGAGGAGGTTAGGTCACTCCTTGTCAGGCCTGCCATTCCATCTGGCGGGTCTATACATGGTGGATGGAGTGAATTAACTGACGGGGGTTGCCCAACTGCTTTGTAGTGCAGTTTTGATAGTAGGGGACTCTACCGTACTGCACACCAGGTACCTCTCAATACCCTGTCCACTGTATGGGTGGTCTATGTATATGCATGTCTTACTGATGCGTNACTGCACACCAGGTACCTCTCAATACCCTGTCCACTGTATGGGTGGTCTATGTATATGCATGTCTTACTGATGCGTGGGCTGTCTTCGGTTATGGGACGGTCCATGGTACTACTCTAAGAGTAAGAAATTCCTTATCAATGCCGTGGTCCTCTGCCGCTCCCTTGAGGTATGACGCTTACCAGGATTGAAGAGAGGTACAAGTTCACCCTAGGATTGATACTTGGAGGTTAGACTGCAATGTGTTTATTCTTGAGAGAAACAACACGGTGACTCGCACTATCTCCTGCACTTGCCAGTACCTAGGCAACCTATGAAAGTGAACCAAGGACAGGTGAAGGAGCCTGTCAGAATTAAAAGTGCAATAAAGAAAACAAAGCAAACAGAAAGAACTACCTAATCATGCTGTATAGTCCTGAAGGGACTCGAGTGTACTACTTGCTGTGTAAATGTGGTAAAGATAAATTGACATCAAATGTCAAAAGGGTACTCATAGACTCTTCGGGGGCTGCTGTCAGNTGTGTAAATGTGGTAAAGATAAATTGACATCAAATGTCAAAAGGGTACTCATAGACTCTTCGGGGGCTGCTGTCAGTGATCAGAACCACAGGGGTTCTGCGCTGGTCATTGGTGCTGGAAAGCGGTTATTCACTGGTCGCTAGTAGTCGGTTACTTCATAGTTTTAGGGCTCCTCGAGAGGAGGGTGATCAGAGAGCCTCAGCACAACATATGCTGAAGCAAGCTGCTGAAATGAACTTTGGGGGTGCCCAGCCTTTTATACACTGACAGAGGATGCTTCGGGTCCCGATGTCTACCGGAGGTGGTTTGGGGTGCAGCACCTCTCTCTGTCGGCGCGACCTGTATGCACGCAGGTCGGACAATTGCGAAAGGCTAAGGGGAGTTTTCCTTGTATTGCGGACAGGTATCTGATACTCGCATAGGGGCAACTCACTTACGTTGCTTTGCTAGGCATCTCTTCTCATGGGAAATTGCTAGGCAGGGGCAGTTGGGTTAGTTAGCATTTGAGTGCTCAATTCAGCTCTCCTTGTATCTGACAGGTTCAGGGAGTCTGTCAGCTGGCCTGCAAGTAGCAGGTCATGGTTCACATCTCTCTGCGTTACGTGATGCCGCATGTGATGATGCACAGTCGGAAAAAAATAAATTATCACCCATACACGTCACACATTACGCGCTTTCAAAAGTCAGATGCACTGGGTTCATATGATAAAGCCTACATGCTGTCTAACACATAAACATTACCAGCACTGAATAAGTTATGTCAGCATCATCATTATGTAGGTGTTATTCATTAAGGTCATCTATATTAAGTGTGAAAAACTGACAAAACGTTCAGTGGCATTTCAAAATACCAGTCGATCAGGTCTGTCATACCATTATTAACTTGCATGGGTTTGTACACATTTCATTCCATACACTTGTGAATGACCATTTTGAAGATGGCCTGTAATGTAAGATGCATAATAAAATATTTTAATAAGTAATTTTAGTTTTGATTTATTTTAAGGTGATATTTTTTAGTGCTTAACATAAATAGTGTGGATGAATATACAATAATACTTTAGTTTAAACTAGTACATGTACAAATTTATTATNTGCTTAACATAAATAGTGTGGATGAATATACAATAATACTTTAGTTTAAACTAGTACATGTACAAATTTATTATTGCATATATAGAGGTAGCGACTGTTTACTAAGGATGTTAAAATACTCGTTTGTACGACATTACGTATCTACAAGTAACGATGCCTGTTTGGCTCAATGTTTTTGATGTACATTGTATTTTGTCAGAGAGAAGCCATATTGGATGGGGTTTTTGTTGTTGTNTTTGGCTCAATGTTTTTGATGTACATTGTATTTTGTCAGAGAGAAGCCATATTGGATGGGGTTTTTGTTGTTGTGCTGTATTGTACTCGTGTTTAAGATGGCGTGATATCGATTAAAGGGCGCTTGACTTTGTGTGCTAATTTTGTAATGGTCGTTCTTTAGTTAGTGTAGGCCTAATGCATTTCCCGACCACATTTTAATTCACACAACATTTTGGTCCTCCGGGTCGTGGATGTGTGTAATCAGTGGTGATGGTTTATCTGTGAAAGTTGTCGGGAGTAGTGTTTGTATAGTACCAGCTGTCTGCAGTCTGCACATCTTGAGAGCAAAATGGAAGCTCTTCTAGCCACGAAGAAGGTTTTCAAAGCAAATGTGAATTGTGCAGAAAAAGCCATTGAGAAGATTACTGTTGGTGATGCGAGTGTAATCACGATACACAGAAAAAGAATTGAATTAATAATAGGCAAGATAGACCAATTGTTAGTGAATATTTGCCTCAAAGCAAAAAAGGACTAAGAATATGATGCGCATGAAGCATATTTGGGTGAAGCTCAATAGCATTTAACACTGCTGCTTGTGAAATTAGCGGATTTGGAAATAAGGAAAAATGTTTGTGATGCAGTGGCAGGTAATAGCTGCAACAGAAGTGAGGTTAGGCTATAAAACTGCAGCTGCTGCCTTTTGGTGGAAATCTCCAAGAGTGGTTATTGTCATTTCTAAATAAACTTCAACGACAAGTATTATTGTTTTTAAACTGACCCGCACAAAAATTACAGTATTTAATTAACTTGTTGCAAGGGGAAGCAGCAACACTCTTGGATTCCATTCCTGTAAGTAGTGCTAATTACAGTGAGGCATGGACNGGGGAAGCAGCAACACTCTTGGATTCCATTCCTGTAAGTAGTGCTAATTACAGTGAGGCATGGACTTTTATTGAAGGCTAGATATGAACATAAACGCGAGTTAGTTGACTCAACCTTGAACCAACTGTTTTTGCAGCCAGCGGTGCAGTTGGAATCTGTAGTAATATTGCGCAGGTTACTGGACAATGTTGTGGAGTGTACCAGATTATTAAAGGTTTTTATAGAGCCAGTTGAACATTGGTATTCGCTACTTGTTTTCCTGGTGACTGAAAAACATTACAGTGACTTGAAAAGGCAGTGGCAGTTCTCAATAAAAACGGATGAATTACCCACATTTGCACAAGACTGTGTTTGGATGGGTGCTGTCTTGACCAGTGGACACAAGACAGAGATCCATTGCAACTGTCCTTCACGCACAGACAGATGTGATCTTAAAATTATAGAGGTTTTGGGAATTGGAAGAGATCAAACAAATGAATATGTTAACTGAGGAAGAAAATTTGTGTGAGTACCATTTTAACACAACCCATGAAAGGGATGAGAAAGGGAAATATGTTGTGAGGTTACCATTTCGAGATGATCACAACAAGCTTGGAGAAAAGCGCAGCTTGGCTGTGTCACGGTTACAGAGACTAGAGAGACAGCTGAGGCACCAGTCAGGCAAATATAAATTGTAATGTGATTTTATGGATAAATATATCTCATTGGGTCTATGCAGCAGATTCAAGCATATGAGCCAGAAGTACCAGTCAGTGAGGTGTATTATATTCCACACATGGCAGTAATGAGGGAGAGTAGCAGCACCACAAAACTCATGGTAGTTTTTTAATGCATGAGCAAAAAAATCATCAGGAGTATCCTTGTATGATAAGTTACTGGTTGGTCCCAAACANTAATGCATGAGCAAAAAAATCATCAGGAGTATCCTTGTATGATAAGTTACTGGTTGGTCCCAAACAGCAGGATGATATATTTTCATTGCTGATACTGTTCAGGGAGCATAGAGTTCTCTTGGTAGCAGATATTGCTAAAATGTATTGCCAGGTTAGAGTGCATGATGCAGATACCAATTTTCAATTAATTGTTTGGAGACCATTACCAGAAGAACCCATCCAAGATTATAGGCTTCTTACAATTACATGTGGAGAAAGTTGTGCATCATACCTCACCATCAGTAGTCTAAGGCAACTAGCAANAGGTTTTGGGAATTGGAAGAGATCAAACAAATGAATATGTTAACTGAGGAAGAAAATTTGTGTGAGTACCATTTTAACACAACCCATGAAAGGGATGAGAAAGGGAAATATGTTGTGAGGTTACCATTTCGAGATGATCACAACAAGCTTGGAGAAAAGCGCAGCTTGGCTGTGTCACGGTTACAGAGACTAGAGAGACAGCTGAGGCACCAGTCAGGCAAATATAAATTGTAATGTGATTTTATGGATAAATATATCTCATTGGGTCTATGCAGCAGATTCAANGTGACAGAAAAACTTAATATTTATTCGAAAAGGCAGTGGCAGTTGTCACTAACAACGGATGAATTACCCAAATTTGCACAAGACTGTGTTTGGATGGGTGCTGTCTTGACCAGTGGACACAAGACAGAGATCTATTGCAACTGTCCTTCACGCACAGACAGATGTGATCTTAAAATTATAGAGGTTTTGGGAATTGGAAGAGATCAAACAAATGAATACGTTAACTGAGGAAGAAAATTTGTGTGAGTACCATTTTAACACAACCCATGAAAGGGATGAGAAAGGGAAATATGTTGTGAGGTTACCATTTCGAGATGATCACAACAAGCTTGGAGAAAAGCACAGCTTGGCTGTGTCACGGTTACAGAGACTAGAGAGACAGCTGAGGCACCAGTCAGGCAAATATAAATTGTAATGTGATTTTATGGATAAATATCTCTCATTGGGTCTATGCAGCAGATTCAAGCATATGAGCCAGAAGTACCAGTCAGTGAGGTGTATTATATTCCACACATGGCAGTAATGAGGGAGAGTAGCAGCACCACAAAACTCAGGGTAGTTTTTTAATGCATGAGCAAAAAAATCATCAGGAGTATCCTTGTATGATAAGTTACTGATTGGTCCCAAACAGCAGGATGATATATTTTCATTGCTGGAACTGTTCAGGGAGCATAGAGTTCTCTTGGTAGCAGATATTGCTAAAATGTATTGGGTCCAACCTCACGTACTACGAGATACTAATTTTCAACAAATTGTTTGGAGACCATTACCAGAAGAACCCATCCATGATTACAGGCTTCTTACAATTACATGTGGAGAAAGTTGTGCATCATACCTCACCATCAGTAGTCTAAGGCAACTAGCAATAGATGAACAAGAGTCGCTTCCTGTTGCANGATGAACAAGAGTCGTTTCCTGTGGCATCATCTGTTGTGCTTAGGGACTTCTATGTTGATGACCTTTTGTCAGGGGCAGACAGTGTAACTGAAGCAATTGAGTTGCTGAGGGATCTTATCAAGTTGTTGAAGAAAGGAGGTTTTGAGCTGTGACAGTGGATATTCAGTGCTCCAGAGATTACGGATGTATTGTTATCTTTCTTGAGACACACAGTGGTACCATTGAAGTTTGATGACTCATCAGTCAAGGCACTGGGAGTNTATTGTTATCTTTCTTGAGACACACAGTGGTACCATTGAAGTTTGATGACTCATCAGTCAAGGCACTGGGAGTTTAATGGCATCCATCTAGTGACAAGTTTGCAGTGTCTGTAAGTCCAGCTATTCAGCAACTAACTATGACTAAACGGACTGTGCTTTCAGAACTTGCTAAAGTGTTTGACCCAATAGGCTGGCTGTCACCTGTAACATTTCTAGCAAAACTGATACTCCAAGCATAAAGGATATTGAGCATGAGCATCATTGCGAAACATCATCATTTTTGGGTGACATTAAAATGACAGCACCAGAACAGAAAACTCCAAAGAAACCTCAGGAGTACTTGAAAACCAGTTCATTCAAGTCCTCTTTCCTTGATTTCATTTGCGATGAATGAAAACAAGAATAAATATCAATGTCTTCTGGGTGAAAGAATCTGTATGTTGGAACTGAAGATACATGCTATCAATATAGATCAATATAGAGCNATCAATGTCTTCTGGGTGAAAGAATCTGTATGTTGGAACTGAAGATACATGCTATCAATATAGATCAATATAGAGCAGAAAACAATGTTATAACATGCATACAAATTCCTGAACTGAAGTGTTATCATCAAGAAGCAGATACATGGATAATTTGGCATATCCAGTACATAGCACAACACAGCTCAAAAAGAAACATAGTTGTTCGAGACAATGACACAGACACCCTTGTTTTGCTGGCCTCAAATAACGCAAGACAGTTAATAGATNAAACATAGTTGTTCGAGACAATGACACAGACACCCTTGTTTTGCTGGCCTCAAATAACGCAAGACAGTTAATAGATGTTAGAAATATTGCAGAAGAATTTGTTGATGGTATCGCTACGGCTCTTCCTGACTTCCACGCATTTACTGGATCTGACTTTACAGCAACTTTCGCAAGGCAATGAAAGGTTAAACCTTTCAGGATAATGTCTAAAAATGCAGCACATGAGAAGTTTTTTGCAAGTTTGGGAGAGACAGTGGATCTCGAAAATGATTCGTTCACTGGCGCTGAGCAAAATGTTTGTTCTCTGTATGGACANGTTTGGGAGAGACAGTGGATCTCGAAAATGATTCGTTCACTGGCGCTGAGCAAAATGTTTGTTCTCTGTATGGACACTCTATCTGCACATCAACCACACAAGCAAGATACAATATATTAAAAATAAAATGTGCTTCTAAAAAAAAACAACCTTTAAAGAAGATACAAAGCATTGACACTACCCTTCTACCTCCATCAAGATCTGCTATTCGTGANGTTTGGGAGAGACAGTGGATCTCGAAAATGACTCGTTCACTGGCGCTGAGCAAAATGTTTGTTCTCTGTATGGACCCTCTATCTGCACATCAACCACACAAGCAAGATACAATATATTAAAAATAAAATGTGCTTCTANGATACAATATATTAAAAATAAAATGTGCTTCTAAAAAAAAACAACCTTTAAAGAAGATACAAAGCATTGACACTACCCTTCTACCTCCATCAAGATCTGCTATTCGTGAAAAGTTAAAGAGAAACAATGTTGTTGTACTGATATGAAAGAAAGCTAATCAGCAAAACCCACACCGAGGTATTGACCCATTAAAACATGGATGGTGTTTATGTAATGGACATTACAGGATTCAGTGGTTTGAAGGACTTATGTGCCCTCAATACCTTGAAGTGGGTAAATGAAGGAGAGGATACATACAGTGGTGACAGCGATGAAAGAGATGTCGGACAGTAGACAACCAGACATTTATTANGACCCATTAAAACATGGATGGTGTTTATGTAATGGACATTACAGGATTCAGTGGTTTGAAGGACTTATGTGCCCTGAATACCTTGAAGTGGAAAATGAAGGAGAGGATACATACAGTGGTGACAGCGATGAAAGAGATGTCGGACAGTAGACAACCAGACATTTATTAATTTTTTATTGGCATTGAGTGGTATGCATACATAAAAAATTGCAAAAACTTACAAGTTACATAACAATTTTACACAGTAAACTTTTTAATTATTAAATTATCTTGAATTTTAAAAAAAAAACTCTCTTTCATTAATAATGCCTCTATGTAATTGTGACGTGGCGGCCATATTGATGATGCCATATTTCATTCCTCCACCTCTGATTTTTAGTAAGACTGCCTGCCACATTTTGANGTGGCGGCCATATTGATGATGCCATATTTCATTCCTCCACCTCTGATTTTTAGTAAGACTGCCTGCCACATTTTGATTGCACAAGTGATAGGCTTTCAAAAAATCATAACTATGTTTTTGGCATTTCTAGGGTAAATAAATATGGTCTAGCTCTTGGACTATTTCTTTAAATGTCATTTACCACACACACAATGCTGAAATTTGGGGATTTTCCAAATGGTCATCAAAATGTGTTTGTGAGGTTCTGTTCCTGTACATGGAATTATTTGCACCAATCAAACATTGTTCTGTGTTCAGGATGATCCTGAACTTCAGGTACAAATTTTGTCAGATGATTTTTTATGAAAAATGAGGTAGAAAACATAATACAACTTATGACTTAATGTAATTGTTAAGGAAGAGAGACACAACAATGAAAATTGGGAAATAAAAATTTGTTATTTGCAAGATGTCACAAACAACGTGAGATAAAACAACAAATTTGTGAATAGTGTTAACCTGATTTTAAGCCTGTGAATATTTTGCAGGTAATAACACTACCTGTCATTAGAAAATTAGGAACGGGGTTAAACTGGTAAGGCAGTACAGTATATGGAAGTAGTAACGTAGTTGTTGTGTTCCCAGGGCACCAGGCCATGATTTTGCGCACTGCCACACAATGAGCACAGACTCTATCTCAGGTCATGGCGTACCCACGTGGTTTGAATCAACACTGACACATACCTCTTCAGCTCTGTTGTTGGCCAAGGAGCATGCCAGATGCAAGTACAGGGAGGAAAACTACTTAAACTAAGCAAATAAGCGTGACCACGTGCACGTTAGATCCAGAGCCATCCAGCGTTTATTACACAGTAAAAAAACATTAAACTGCGCAGGGCACTACACAAACTTAAAAGCAAATTCAAAAGTACAGTATTTAACACAGCAGCATAAAGAAAACACTTGCACCAGACCTCGCCANCAAACTTAAAAGCAAATTCAAAAGTACATTATTTAACACAGCAGCATAAAGAAAACACTTGCACCAGACCTCGCCACAACCAGCATGTTGTTACACTCAGTTACATAAAATACAAAAAGCTTGTAGGGAAATTAATTAATCACGGGCCATCCAAATCGATGGAAGTACCAAAACCAGTTGAGCTCAAACGAGAGACTGCTGAATGGCCGCTGGAAGCGGGGACAGTAGTCCGCGCCAGAAATGCAGGCCCTGTCAGACCATGTGCATGGATAAGAAGCATGAGAAATAGCCACCATAGGTACAAGAACGTAANAGAAATGCAGGCCCTGTCAGACCATGTGCATGGATAAGAAGCATGAGAAATAGCCACCATAGGTACAAGAACGTAAACCGAAGTGTACTGCAAAATTAATACGGCAATGCTTACTCACTAAATTACAAAACATGCACAGGAGTTCACAGCAAACAAATACAAGAAATCTTGCACATTAACGAAATCCTTTGCTAGTGGCTTTGGTCACTATTAACACAAGATGTGCACAGGAGTGCACGCCAACAGATACATCGAGAGAACCCTTACAAACTAATTATAGAACGTGTACAGGAGTGCACAGCAAAACACTTACATAAACCCTTAATAAAAGCCTTAACCCAAAAAAAGACTTATCCTTTTTGGTCGTATGGTATGGAACAATATTAACACAAGGAATCACTAAAACGTGCGTGGAAGAGTATGGCAAAATAATCATACAAAAAATACTTACATTTAACACACCCTTTAAATCACAAAAATGTGCACGGGAGTACACAGCAAAAAAGACATGCAAAGAATACTTAAAATTAACACTAANCCCTTTAAATCACAAAAATGTGCACGGGAGTACACAGCAAAAAAGACATGCAAAGAATACTTAAAATTAACACTAACCTTAATCACAAAACATGCACAGGAGTGCACAGCAAGATTATATTACAAAAGAAAATACTTAGAATTAGCACACACTGGAATGTCCATTGTGGGGCCTCGGGGGCTTCGGCGCACACGCAACACATGCACCGAACGCATCACATGCATAGGAATCGTTGCAGCCTTACAGCAGCCGAGGGACGANGCAACACATGCACCGAACGCATCACATGCATAGGAATCGTTGCAGCCTTACAGCAGCCGAGGGACGAGGACGGGTGACATCCCGCCCCCTTCCCAATCCCCTGCTAGACTGGCACGAACGCAAACACGCACAAGACCAAAACACATGTGCTCTCTGACTGCCCCGACTGAGGCTGAGGTTGACTCGTGGGTAATGTGTGAGAGGGAAGGGTGGGAGTCGCAGCAACTATGCCCTCACTGGCGTCAATTTGTTCGCAGATTGTAGTCCATCGGAGAGCATGCATGTGTCTCCTCCCTGCCCGGAGCCCATGCTCCTCTACCTCTCCTTCATCTGCAGGGGGTGGGGGTGTGTCCCCTGTCGGGTGCCCCTTGCTCGGGCTCTCCTCTGCCTCCACCCCCCNCCTTCATCTGCAGGGGGTGGGGGTGTGTCCCCTGTCGGGTGCCCCTTGCTCGGGCTCTCCTCTGCCTCCACCCCCCTCCCAAAGCTGGCGGGATCGTCCGTGATTGCAGAGTCTCGCGGCCCGCCTATCATTGCGCGGGACCATGCCTCGTCGTCCACTTCCTCAACCATACAAAAAATATGGAGTTGCTCAGCGAGATGTCATGCGGCCACTGTATCCAGAGCCCCTCAGGGGTCTCTGGTTGCAACAGAGGAAACCCAACAGTGGGTGGATGTTCCTGGGGGGAGAACCCCGCAAATCCATCAGGTGTAATGCGCAAGCATGTCCTCTCCTGCACAAAGGCGTTGGGCCCAGCGCCCCAGGTGTCAAGCTACCGGCCGGGAATCCTGCGAACCCCGTGAGTGTGACGGGTGTAGTGTCCAAGTTCGCATCGGCCCCATGATCGTGCAGTTGACAGGGGTCGTCGTCGTCGTCTCCCTCCGCAGGATTGCCAGTCGGAATGTTTGCGGCACGCAACTCATCATGGTGGATCTTTTGAGGCCTGCTGCCGCCTAGGCACATGAGGTACGACGACGGTCCGGCACTTCCCATGATCGTGCCCGGTCCCGTCCAGCAGAACACCAGCCCTGCGCAAAACTGTCTCTGACCGGCCAATAAAGAATGCGCAGGGGCACAGACCAGTTGGCCCGACCTAATTCAGGGGGTGGATGTGTAGTGGTGATGGCGCACACCGCGATGTACTCTGCCTGGTGGTTGCGCACCTTCTCTCTCATGTTGTAGCCTTTTCCCCTTTGTACGGGGTTCTCCACTGGCTCCTCATGGTCCTGCACCCCAACTGCCCAGGTCTGGGTAGGACCTGCCCTTGCACTAACTGCGCTGGAGAAACTCCTGTCGTGGCGTTGGCACGGTTCCTCAGGTAGAAGAGTGACCAGGGTAGATGAGTGTGCCACTCTGCATGATTCTCCTCGATTTAGATTCACAACTGGACCTTCACCTCCTGGTTCCGGCACTCAGTCAGGTTGGGAGTGGTACACGGGGTTTGTGTGGTGTTGCACAGGCCACCAGGCACAGTCCGATCACCATTTCCTGCCCGCAAACTGGGTGCCGTTGTCGGTGAGCGGCACCCGGGGAGTTCAGCAGTTGCACAATAGTACTCGCTCGGAAGTTGCTTAATAGGTATGCCTCTACCCACCGCGNCGGGGAGTTCAGCAGTTGCACAATAGTACTCGCTCGGAAGTTGCTTAATAGGTATGCCTCTACCCACCGCGTGAACAAGTCAGTCACAACGACAATGAACATCTTGCCTTGGGCGGTCCTGGGATAGGGACCCATGACGTCAAGGGTGACTGTGTCAAAGGGTTGTGTGGGCTCCTTAGGCAGCTGCTGTTCCCTGTCGTCGCAATGTCTGTTCTTGCGCATTTNACTGTGTCAAAGGGTTGTGTGGGCTCCTTAGGCAGCTGCTGTTCCCTGTCGTCGCAATGTCTGTTCTTGCGCATTTGACACCGTTCACACACGTGCACATGATGACGAGTCTCCTTGTCGACACCTGGCCAGTGAAAGTGTTTACCTACAGCTCGTCTGGTCTCGTCTTCCCCGCGATGGCCGGCGGTGGTGTCATTGTGATGCAGTTGAAATATGGCTGCGCAGGCCCGTCTGGGTACAAACAGTCTCCAGGAGGCATCAATATGGTGTGTGTGGCACTGGAGGATGCTGTCAACCACCCGATAGTACTCCATTTGTTCGGCCGCGCAAGCTGCCCGTTTGCTTAGCGTGAACTCGTCAGCTTCCTGAATGCGGAGCACTTTACGCTACAACTCGTCGAAGGCATGCACAGGTTCTGCCTGTAACATCACACATGTGGCCATAGCGGGAGTCCCCGGGATCTGCCTGGTGGGCTCCTGACGGAGGTTGGGGGAGAATGTCATCCCAGGAGGTGTCGTCACGTGCTTCGCGGTTCCGGTCCATGTGGCGGGAAAGTTTACTGTATTTGCCCGGGATGTGTTCGATGACGAAGTTCAGCACCTAGAGCGACAGCGCCCAGCGAGTGAACTTAGACTTGCGTCCCTGCGCCTTATCCAGCCAACGTAGGCCCTAGTTGTCATTCCGCACCATGAATTCGCTGCCCTCCACGAAGTCGCGGTACCGCTTCAGCGCCCATACAACTTCGAGGTATTAACGCTTGTTTACGTCATAGTTCCGTTCAGCCCTCCCAAACTTAGTACTCGCGTAGTTCACAACGAGGCACTCGCCCTGGTCCCTGATAGAGCACAGCGCCAAGTCCTTCCTGGCNGTTGTCATTCCGCACCATGAATTCGCTGCCCTCCACGAAGTCGCGGTACCGCTTCAGCGCCCATACAACTTCGAGTTATTAACGCTTGTTTACGTCATAGTTCCGTTCAGCCCTCCCAATGAATCATGAGCGCATCAAGTGTTGCTCCGTGTCGCCCTGGTCCCTGATAGAGCACAGCGCCAAGTCCTTCCTGGCTCGCGTCGGTCTGGACATAGAGCCAGCATGAGTATTCCGAGCGTGAGCATGTGGCCCTCATGGAATCTGCGCTTAANTCGCGTCGGTCTGGACATAGAGCCAGCATGAGTATTCCGAGCGTGAGCATGTGGCCCTCATGGAATCTGCGCTTAAGTCCGTCAAAATCATTCTGCATGGTCAGTCCAGTGATAGCAGTACTTAGGGGAGAGCAAGTCTGTGAGGGGCACGGCGATGGTAGCAAAGTCTGTCATGTAGTTTCTCAACCAGNGCAGTACTTAGGGGAGAGCAAGTCTGTGAGGGGCACGGCGATGGTAGCAAAGTCTGTCATGTAGTTTCTCAACCAGTTGATCAGCCCCAGGAATTGCTGAAGCTGTTTGCGTGTGTGGGGGGGAGACTTTTCCTCGATTAGCCGCAGCTGTTCCGGCAACGGGCAGTTACCGCGCTGGTCCACAACGTGACCNGGGGGGGAGACTTTTCCTCGATTAGCCGCAGCTGTTCCGGCAACGGGCAGTTACCGCGCTGGTCCACAACGTGACCCAGGAAGGGGAATTCGATCACCCAAACATTGCACTTGTTGGGGGCACACGTGAGGTCATGGGNTCCACAACGTGACCCAGGAAGGGGAATTCGATCACCCAAACATTGCACTTGTTGGGGGCACACGTGAGGTCATGGGTCACAAGACTCTCCACCACCAAGGCGAAGTGGTGAGCGTGTTTCTCCCAAGACTGGGACCAGACCACGACACCGTCGAGGTACACTGCAGTGAATAGGCCGACGTAGTCATNCCCAAGACTGGGACCAGACCACGACACCGTCGAGGTACACTGCAGTGAATAGGCCGACGTAGTCATCTAGCACACCCCTCATCAAAGAATGAAAGGTCGCGGGTGTGTCTTGTAAGCCAAAGGGCATCCTGGACTTAACTTTTACGGTAGGGTCTAGCGTAGTGAACGCGGTCTTGGGACGGTCCTCGGGACATATGGGAATATGCCAGAACCCGGATTTCAAGTCTAGAGAGGAAACAACTTTTGACTGCCCCTAATCCGCTAAAGTGTCCGAGATGTTCAACAGTGGGGGTGACGTGCCTACAGTCAGNAAACAACTTTTGACTGCCCCTAATCCGCTAAAGTGTCCGAGATGTTCAACAGTGGGGGTGACGTGCCTACAGTCAGTTTGTTTACAGGCGTGAAATTCACACAAAACCTAAGCGACCCGTCTTTCTTGTCGGCCATGACTACCTGACAATAATACGGACTCTCACTAGGCTTGACCACCCCATCCCTGAGCATGNGTCTTTCTTGTCGGCCATGACTACCTGACAATAATACGGACTCTCACTAGGCTTGACCACCCCATCCCTGAGCATGTCCTCCACCTGGTCTAGGATGGCCAGCCGGGTTGGACTGTTATAGTTAATGAGTCTTACGAAGACCAGGGAGTCCGTAACTGTCGGGGTCTCGTACTGGGTAATGGTGGTACAACACAGTGAAACAGACACTGAGAACACGTCGGGGTGTTAGTTTAGCACAGTCTCAAACAAGGACACNTGGTGGTACAACACAGTGAAACAGACACTGAGAACACGTCGGGGTGTTAGTTTAGCACAGTCTCAAACAAGGACACATGCTTGAGCCCCTTCGGTAACGACTTAAAAAGGTCATTGTGTCCAGGGGTGAGGGGCATGGGGAGGGGAGGTCTTGATACCATAAGCAGTAAGTCGGCCGGCAGTGCCGACATGGAGTCTCTCCTTGCTTACCTCNGGGGAGGGGAGGTCTTGATACCATAAGCAGTAAGTCGGCCGGCAGTGCCGACATGGAGTCTCTCCTTGCTTACCTCAATATGGACGTCTTGCTCATGTAAGCAAGACTGACCCAAGATGACTTCCTCCTGCAGTCTCTCCACCATGAGGGCTGTGGTTGTAGTAACCAGGTCCCGGAGTTGGACGTACGTGCATCTCTGTCGGTAAGCCCCAGATGGCAAGGCGAAGCAGCCCCGGCTGCGGTACCAGCTAGTGTGCAGGCACCAGGTGGCTGGCGATGAAGTTGTGTGCTACTGCTGTGTCGACCAGGACTGCCCTCGGCTGGCCATCGACGTTCACCAGGATGCGTGGAAAGCCCTCCTTGCTAGAGGTGACGTGCCACAGGAGTGGGGCGGCAGCGGCGGTGTCTTACAGTGATGGTGGTGGTCGGTTGTCTCTGAGGGGGTGTAGGCCAGTCAGACTGATGCCCCCTAATGCCCATTTCCCACCGCAGCAGCATCTGTCCGNTTGTCTCTGAGGGGGTGTAGGCCAGTCAGACTGATGCCCCCTAATGCCCATTTCCCACCGCAGCAGCATCTGTCCGGCGGGCAAGCACAACGGGGCACTCCCTGTTCCAGTGGTAGGTGGTCTTCGGGCTGTATTGGCAATTGAGGGGGGGANGCGGGCAAGCACAACGGGGCACTCCCTGTTCCAGTGGTAGGTGGTCTTCGGGCTGTATTGGCAATTGAGGGGGGGATGCTCTTCTTGCTCCTGCTTACGTCTGCCCACTCCCCCCGCGGGCCTCTTGGTGATGTGGCAGGAGNGGGGGGGATGCTCTTCTTGCTCCTGCTTACGTCTGCCCACTCCCCCCGCGGGCCTCTTGGTGATGTGGCAGGAGTTGATGTGCCGCAACTTAGGCTGGAGTCAGGGGCAGCAGTGGTATGCTGTACCTCACCACTGCCAGGGCATCTTCTGGGCCGGCGTCATACAGGGACACCGAATGCTGCACACCTCCCGTAGCTCTCCTCCAGGTCATGNCAGGGCATCTTCTGGGCCGGCGTCATACAGGGACACCGAATGCTGCACACCTCCCGTAGCTCTCCTCCAGGTCATGCTCCACCGCACAAACTTGGCAGATGAAGCCCTCCACCACGCAGTGAGTGGACTCTCGTAGGCATTGACACAGTTCTGGGTGCAGGAGCTCAAGGATGTACTCAAGCGCAGCCTCCTCTTCCTCGCCCTCATGCAGTCTGTGGAATAGGCGCACGTTGCCCCTTATGAATCTCTCGGAGCACTTGCCGTCTGCCTACTGCTGGCACAATTCTGTCTGACATGCCACTTTTGCCCTTGTTTTGATGAAGCAATATTGCAATGCACCGATGAACTTGGGCCACAGCACTTCATACACATCCGCACAATCCCACCAGTCCTTGGTGCCCTCGCAGAATTGAGCAGCTGTGCCGCTAGACCGCTCCTCTACCGGGACACCGCGTCTAGAGAGTTTGTCTTCACAGTCTTAGAAACTCACCGAGGGCTTCCCACGGGCAACCCGCAAATGTTGGTAATGGGAATTCAGACACGTGGTTGATCGACGCACACTGTATGTGCTGCACCTCTGGTTTTGCGGCCATGGCGCCAGGGCTAGTACAAAATGTAAAGCATACCTCAGACGCAAAAAACCAGTGTGTGAAGGAAGTGCGCTCAAGTAAGTTTGCGCAGTCCTGATGTTTACAATGATGGTAACCCATGCAGCACGCCATTTCAGAGTGCACAGGAGTACACAGCAAGATGATATTACAAAAGAAAATACTTGAAATTAGCACAAGCTGGCATGTCCTTCGTGGGCTTCAGCGTACATGCAACACATGCACCAACCGCATCACACGCATAGGAGTCATCGCGAGCGGCCCATGGCTGCCTTATGCCGGCCAAGGGGTGAGGTCGGGTGACAGCACACATTCATTCAGTCAATAGGGATAAGGTTCTGATAAGCTTGCACTTGACGTAACTTAGTGCCCTTCCCTTTTTTATTGGGTATGATTGTTGAGCTTATGATATTTGGGTGGGTGGCAAGGGCTATCTTCTCATGTATTTAATTTTGAGTTTTATAATTGTAACAGAAATTATGGTAGTACAGTCAACTCTTGATTCTATGACCTTTCACAGTTCTTGGGAAAAGGGTTGTTAGTTTGAAGAGGTCATTATTGGAATTTGGACCAATTACGACCCTTTCTCAACCCCTAGAAGGATTGCACAAAAATTATATTTAAGCCATTTTTGAATAGCTCTTGTGGCATAATCACATTTTGAACAGCAGACTTCCCAGGTGCTAATACTCCAAAGNTAAGCCATTTTTGAATAGCTCTTGTGGCATAATCACATTTTGAACAGCAGACTTCCCAGGTGCTAATACTCCAAAGAATGACTTTAAAATGAATATCATCATAAATTAAAACTAACTAAATTTGACCCCTAAAAAATTTTAAAATTCTATATNAATGACTTTAAAATGAATATCATCATAAATTAAAACTAACTAAATTTGACCCCTAAAAAATTTTAAAATTCTATATAATAGTGTGTTTTTTCTCTGTGAAGCCAGAGTGTGGCATTAAATTAATGTGATTTGTAAATTAAATATGAATTTAATTCAACAGGAAGACATCTTCTGAATAAAATAATATCCCAGAAGCTTATACTTGACCTAACCTTGTCATAAAAAATATTTTTAAACATAGAGCAGCACTTAAGTTTTACTGTGCATGAAGTTCATTTTCAGTGGCTTCTTGCAGGAAAGTTAGAGGATTTATTAAAATATTCATTTATTTCAATAGAAATAAGTCTTCTCAATAAACTGATATCATTGAAGGGCATTTAAGATACCCCTTTGCTGCCAAATAATCTGCTGGCACAATGCCTGGGCAAAGTGTAACTCATGGCAGGAGTAAGTGGTGGAATACTATGGGAAATTGGAGGATGTAACTTTGAATTATTAGTTATTAAAAGTCGTAAAAAAAGTCATAATGACTATATTTATTTGCTGCTGTCTCAAAAATCACACTTTTTAAATGAAGTATTAATCACTTTGGAATACAGATGTCCATCAAGTAAGACACCCTTTGTTATGGTGTAAACCTACATGTGAACATNGTATTAATCACTTTGGAATACAGATGTCCATCAAGTAAGACACCCTTTGTTATGGTGTAAACCTACATGTGAACAGGTAGCTTGGAGGGATAAGCTTTAGCTGTCTTCAGGCGATACATCAGCATGCCCAACATAACCTAGTTTCATCCCTTNAGGGATAAGCTTTAGCTGTCTTCAGGCGATACATCAGCATGCCCAACATAACCTAGTTTCATCCCTTTGTGTGGTGGGTAAGGAGTGGGATGGCTGCCTAGCAATCAGCGTGGCATCCTCACACCCCCCTTCTCATGATCNCTTTGTGTGGTGGGTAAGGAGTGGGATGGCTGCCTAGCAATCAGCGTGGCATCCTCACACCCCCCTTCTCATGATCAACCAGGCGATGGTGATGGGGAGCCTGTAGATGGATTGTCACTGTGACTTCCTTGAGCTACAGCTTATCATGGCCTGGGCTGCATCAGCACATCCCTTCCCCTCTAACAATCCATATAGGTAGCATTTATGACAATGCTTACAGTAACCTATCTTAGCCTCAGTTTTTAACCAATCTTAGCCACGTTTTTAATAGGTTTTCATATTAAGATGTACCAATGTAAGGTAACGACATTACAACACCTATAATTTATAGTTAGCGAATATATTTTTATTGCATTTTGACTACAACAACAGCAGCAGTCGTGNCATTACAACACCTATAATTTATAGTTAGCGAATATATTTTTATTGCATTTTGACTACAACAACAGCAGCAGTCGTGTATAGAAAAAATATCTGCAGCCTTGGGGAAGGGGGCTGCTGTCAAATGCATGCTATGGTAGTGTCTATAGGCCTGACNATAGAAAAAATATCTGCAGCCTTGGGGAAGGGGGCTGCTGTCAAATGCATGCTATGGTAGTGTCTATAGGCCTGACCCACTTGCGAGTAATACAGTGCTTATGAAGAGAACTGCAAAGCACAGTAAACTAATTTTTCAGCTTATATTCCTTTGAAANTTGCGAGTAATACAGTGCTTATGAAGAGAACTGCAAAGCACAGTAAACTAATTTTTCAGCTTATATTCCTTTGAAATTTGTAAATTTTTGACCTAATTTTTTCATGGTTTCCTATAAAAGGGTTGTTATCTCAAGAGGGTCGCTATCACCGAGGTCGTAGAATCTAGAATTGACTGTGCCACTGTATATGCTTGGCATCATATTTATTTTTTCCTCGCAAGCAAATCAACATTTGTAAAATAATTGGAATTAACTGAAGATAAATTGTAATGATTGAAAGTGAATTTTATGTGCACTCCTTGCTCAAATTATATATATATGNGGAATTAACTGAAGATAAATTGTAATGATTGAAAGTGAATTTTATGTGCACTCCTTGCTCAAATTATATATATATGTGTACTGGATACCACTAGTGTTTTAACGGTTGATTTTTATACTAGGTAGTTAAGAAAATTATTAATGCTCTCTTATGGGGTGAGGAATTTCTGGTTTGAATTCTGGGCAAGATATGGACTTTGAATAAGTTTAGAAACTTTGTAAGAAAGCAGCTTCCTCCCATTCCGACTTTATATGACCGTATTGTCATATTACCGTTATTTATAAGACTTCGTCAACATTAAATGGTTGATGCTATTCGCCGCCCTGTGATATAATATACAGGGAGGGTCATTGGGTACGAGTTACCTTTACCAGGCACAGACTATGGGTGCCTTGAATGTTGAGGGTAAACAATTAGTCACTCTGTGTTTCAGTTGACTGGGTTATATTAGTTTTAAAAGAAAACANCCTTGAATGTTGAGGGTAAACAATTAGTCACTCTGTGTTTCAGTTGACTGGGTTATATTAGTTTTAAAAGAAAACACTTTTACATTTAACTCCGAGATGGTACCTTGCGAGTTGGGAGCCTTAAGGGCAGATTACAGTACTCGTGCTAACGTTTCTTACGCTATGGGGAACGCCCCTGAGCGACGACGCTGGTACTTAGATGTATTGGTAGTTCTGGGTGTTCTGGCAGTAGGTTGAGATCTGGTAAGTTGGGCACAAGCCCTTGGTTGTTCTCATTGGCATTGTGGATACAGCTGGCGTCCTTCCGCGGCTGACCCTCCGGCTTCGATGATAGCTCTTCTTCGGCAACTTCACAATACAACTGATCCTCCTCCTCCTCTTGGCGTGACGACTGATCCGACTGATTCTANGCTCTTCTTCGGCAACTTCACAATACAACTGATCCTCCTCCTCCTCTTGGCGTGACGACTGATCCGACTGATTCTACATGACTGACGCTACTCCCATCACACGACTGACTAACTTCGCGTCCCGANGCTCTTCTTCGGCAACTTCACAATACAACTGATCCTCCTCCTCCTCTCGGCGTGACGACTGATCCGACTGATTCTGCATGACTGACGCTACTCCCATCACACGACTGACTAACTTCGCGTCCCGACGTGGTGCACCTGGCCCCGACCGCCGCNCATGACTGACGCTACTCCCATCACACGACTGACTAACTTCGCGTCCCGACGTGGTGCACCTGGCCCCGACCGCCGCCTTCCGGCACGGATTACAACTGACTCTACATCACTGATTCTGCCGGGGTCGGATCCCCGACCTAGGCTGACTGACTTTGCGTCTCGNGGATTACAACTGACTCTACATCACTGATTCTGCCGGGGTCGGATCCCCGACCTAGGCTGACTGACTTTGCGTCTCGGCGTGGTGAAAACTGTCTACCTCCGCCTCGCGGCAAGGCCGCTGAACAACTGACCCTACATCACTGACTCGGTCCGGCGCCTCCTGGCGCTGAGTATTACTGGCCTCACTCATCCGACTGACNCAACTGACCCTACATCACTGACTCGGTCCGGCGCCTCCTGGCGCTGAGTATTACTGGCCTCACTCATCCGACTGACCCCCTCTTTGTCCCGCAAGTTGACTTTTAACCTCTCTAGTCCCCCTCCCTCCAAATCCTTACACGTGTCTCCCTCATTGGGGGGGGGAGGAAGGGGGTGTCCTGCGGTCCTACTGCAAAACACTGTCTGCTCTTCTCTCGTGTAACTAGAGGTGTNGGGGGGGGAGGAAGGGGGTGTCCTGCGGTCCTACTGCAAAACACTGTCGGCTCTTCTCTCGTGTAACTAGAGGTGTGTTGGCGTCACTGTAGCTTACCTCGGCATTTTCTTGGCGCGTGTCCATGTTCTCTCGTGTTTTGCTAGGGGAGGGAGGGGACCCATGTCACAACTGCTAATCCCTGTCAGCCCTTTTCTTGTGTAACACAGTTCAGTGACTTTTATCACCAATGCAGGTAAAATATACTCTTCCACTCCAATACCTCATTGAAATTTTCAAAGCATTCATACAACTACTGTGGTTTGTTTAGCCAGGTATCAATCAGCTGTGTTCCTGTGTTAACTAAACATCATTAAGTTATCATTATTACATAGTTTACACTGCATCAATTATGTGTATAAGTTATTTGTAGTTGGCACTCAGCACGATAATACAGTAAAAACAAAATATATAAAAAAATNATCAATTATGTGTATAAGTTATTTGTAGTTGGCACTCAGCACGATAATACAGTAAAAACAAAATATATAAAAAAATTTTCTATGCTGGTATTCTTGGCATAAAATGCAAGTATGATTCCCAAATTCATGCCAATTATATCTTTACAACCCTGNTTTCTATGCTGGTATTCTTGGCATAAAATGCAAGTATGATTCCCAAATTCATGCCAATTATATCTTTACAACCCTGTATCACATGTAACAGAACAAAGTGCTCATGCCTTACCCTTTAGATATACTCATTTGAAAAAGAAACCTGCTTCCTTGTTACCAATAGAAACAAACAATAAACCTTGTCTACATCGTACTCCATCTTCGCACCGAGTTCTTCAAGTTCCTGTAATTTCTGTGCCCACTCAAACTGTAGTTNTTGTCTACATCGTACTCCATCTTCGCACCGAGTTCTTCAAGTTCCTGTAATTTCTGTGCCCACTCAAACTGTAGTTCACCACTTGTAACCTAATCACTCTTCAGTAGATGTGTGGTTTTAAGTATTTGGTTTGTATGACAACTGGCTGAACTACAAAAAATACATTCACTGATGTCATACTGTACCTTACATGGAATATTGTGTAGGCAATGCATTCCATCATTCCATTGCACTTTTAATCACAAAAACACATAAAAAGGCAATTTTTTAAAAGAAATTTTATTATAAGTGCTAATGATATGTATTGTTAAAATGATAAAATTGTAGCATATTACAACTGGTGTCTTCAAACAGTTAATGGAATACAAGTATAATGTATACAGTAGAGCATCGATTATCCGAATATCGAGCAACCGAAACATCAGTTAACCGAAAGCCTACCGTCCTGTGAGGCCCGCACTCACATTTTCCCGCCCTTGCTTTCCCGCACCCGTGCCATATAAGATTTCCATGCCCGCACGTCTCCCGCGCCCGCAGTGTGAGTCTTCGCTTGTGACAGATCGTGTTGTAGTTGTGCCGTTCGCAATGGTGCCTAAACGTAAGCGCGTTGTTCTCAGTGTTTCCGATCAACTTAAAATAATAAACCAGTTCAAGAATGGTGCTAATGGATCAAGCATAGCGCGGGAATATGGAGTTGGAAATGCAACAATATCGGACATTAAAAAGAAAAGTGATGCCATTACAAAATTTGCAACTGTACTTGACAGTGAAGATGGAAGTTCGCAGAGAAAAACAATGAAAATGGCAGAAAANAAGCGCGTTGTTCTCAGTGTTTCCGATCAACTTAAAATAATAAACCAGTTCAAGAATGGTGCTAATGGATCAAGCATAGCGCGGGAATATGGAGTTGGAAATGCAACAATATCGGACATTAAAAAGAAAAGTGATGCCATTACAAAATTTGCAACTGTACTTGACAGTGAAGATGGAAGTTCGCAGAGAAAAACAATGAAAATGGCAGAAAACTAAGATTTAGACACTGCAGTTTACACATGGTTCATGCAGGTACGTAGCCAAGGACAACCAGTAAGTGGCCCTTTGATTTGTGAAAAAGCTAAGGAAATGAATAAAAAACTAGGGGGTAACGCTGATTTTAAAGTGACTACTGGCTGGCTTATGCGTTTCAAATCTAGGCATGGAATTAGGGAATTAGGNGGGGTAACGCTGATTTTAAAGTGACTACTGGCTGGCTTATGCGTTTCAAATCTAGGCATGGAATTAGGGAATTAGGCATCCAGGATGAAAAACTGTCTGCTGATACTGAAACAGTTAAAAATTTCAAAGCGTATTTTACAAACATGATTTAAGGGAATAAAAAAATTGCCTGAATGTCTGTTTTTGGTTTTTTTAAGTACCTACCTATGTTCTTAAAAATAAGAATGGTATGACACTGTATTTATCTCAGAAGTCAAAAAGCATCAGCTTACAACTGGCTTAAAGCCTTTACAAAACAACAACTAACTATTGCGGGGTTCAGATCCCTCAAACCTTTCACTGGAAAGAGAAAAAGGAAAGTTTAAAGTTGCTTTTTTGCCTCCTAACGTTACTTCAGTCCTCCAACCAATGGACCAGGGGGTCATTGAAAGCTTCAAATGTTATTACAGAAAGGCATTGCTGTGTATGGTTCTGCTCGGGGAAGAACATGAAAAAAAGTTAAAACGTTGACATGTGTCTTTAACTGAACTTCCTACGATACATGATGGCAGCAGAAGCTTGGACAACTGTCAAGGACACTGCACTAGCAAAATCTTGGAATAAGCTCCTTCCATCAGATGGGTCTATTACTGCACTCGACAGCCACCAAACAGCCAATTTGTATCAGAACTGGCTGGGCTGATTAAAGAATCTTCATGTTTTAAAAAATATGACCAACAAAACATTCAAGACTAGCTTGAATGTGATGTCGATGAACCTGGCTATCAATTATTGACAGATGATGAAATCATTGACAGTGTCACATACAATCAAGACCCTTGCGACAACGGGGAACTCGGATCACCGTTGCTGGTACGACTTTTTCCTGGTAGGTTACTGAAAGCTTTTCAATGCCTTGAGACGGAAATGAAGTAGTTAGAACAACAACAAGAATGTGATGCTATCCAATTGCTCTCCTTAAATCGTTTACGAGATTTANGGAAATGAAGTAGTTAGAACAACAACAAGAATGTGATGCTATCCAATTGCTCTCCTTAAATCGTTTACGAGATTTAGAGGCAAAAAACGAGTCTCAAGTCTAAAGCAAAAGAAAATTTTGGAATTTTGGACTTCTTTTCCTGAACTGTAAGCCTAACTTTAGTCAGTTCTGTGTTATGTATTTGTAATATGCATATGTACGTGCGATAAAAAATATATACACAGTTATACTTGATTTTTGTATTTTTTTGTGTCTTTTTTTCTTATATTCNATGTACGTGCGATAAAAAATATATACACAGTTATACTTGATTTTTGTATTTTTTTGTGTCTTTTTTTCTTATATTCAGGGCTTTTTCCCTAGTTGAGATGAGAGAGAACACATGTTTTTATTCAATTATCAATCTTTACATCATAGGCTGTTGTGACACTACAATATGATATTATCAATTGTAAAC
>NQII01001398.1:219943-277659 GCA_002778355.1 Clitarchus hookeri
AACTTGAAACCATGTTGTCGCATTGGGAAATACCTAAAGAAAAGGTGCAATGCATTGTTAGAGATGGTGGCACAAACATGAAAAAGGTATTTACTTGTTATTAATTAGAGACATTGATTGTTCGTCACACCAAATTCAGCTAGTTGTCAAGGAGGGGCTTAAGGCACAANTTGTTATTAATTAGAGACATTGATTGTTCGTCACACCAAATTCAGCTAGTTGTCAAGGAGGGGCTTAAGGCACAATATTCCGTTATTGCAATGATTACAAAATGTAAAAAGATGGCAACACATTTTCATCACTCAAATGTAGCTCAAGATGAACTGGCTGCTCTACAAGAAAGACTCAATCAGCCAAAGCTGAAAATCATACAAGAGTGTGCTACAAGATGGAATAGCAGCTTGTATATGTTAGAGGGTATTTTGAAAAACAAAGATTCGTTATGTATTTATGCTTCCCAGAATAACAAGATTTCACAACTAACTTCCGAAGAGTAGATTATTGTGGAAAAAATAATAACTTTACTCAGACCTTTTGAAGAAATTACAAAAGAACTAAGTGCAGCCAATACTTCTGTATCCTCAGTAATTCCATTATTGTCCACTTTGGAAAAAATAATTGGTGAATTTGATGTGACCGACGAATGCGTTGGGAAAACGTTTTAGTTCTTAAACAAGAGCTATGTCGTAGATTTTCCCATTTGGAAAATGTCGTATTGTTTGCTACGGCAACTTTNACCGACGAATGCATTGGGAATACGATTTTAGTTCTTAAACGAGAACTATGTCGCAGATTTTCCCATTTGAAAAATGACTTATTGTTTGCTACGGCAACTTTTATTGACCCGAGATACAAATTAAAATTTTTCAAAAATTCTTCAACCAGAGATCAAGTTGTGAAAAATATTTTAGAGTCAATTGGAAACGATGAATCAAGCCTATCGTCTTGTTCAAATTCTAAGTGTGCCAGAATGACTACTCATCGGATTGAAACATCTGGTTCCAGTGCCAGTCTGACAGAGAAATCCATATCTTTAAGAGACACCATAAAATTGCTGATGGATTCCAGCGAAAGTGAAGAAAAAGAAAATGAATGTACAAACCCTATAGAAGATTTGATAAAAAAAACCATCAATGAATATTTATTAGAAAAACGTGTGGAAAATGATGTAGATCCACTTACAGGTGGGCGGTAAATAATAAGAAGTATGGTAATATTTAGTAACACCACCCACTAGTGTGCCTAGCGAAAGGGTCTTTAGTGGGGCTGGTCTTCTTTACACACCCCACCGAAATAGGCTGCAAGGAGAAAAGGCATCAAAACTTCTATTTCTGAAGTTTAATATTCCTCTACTCTTATTTAATTACTAAGTGTTTCACTTAATTGTGCTTAGATATAAACAATTTTTCATAGTTTTATTTTTCGATTTCAAGATGTAATGTTTAATGGATATCTTAAAAATTACATAATAGTGAGTTAGTATTAGTACCAAAGTTAAAATTAACAAAATGTTAAGAACATATTTGTTTTAATTGAAAAGAAGATTATTATATTGTTTGTTTTTCTTCACAATATATTTTTAACTTTATTCATAAGAAGTCGATTTGATTTACAATTAAACATGATTACTAGTTTAACGACGACTCATGTACCGCCACTGTGGAAGACATGGCGGCTTATATGGTCAGAGTTAATGTCCCCCAGGAACCGACTATAAGGTCCGTGGAGGTTGCAGGTTTGGTAATGAGGTAAGCTATGACTGTGGTATTTTGAAGTACGAATATATTGTCTCGTGTCTATATTCACAAATACACAACATCAAAACTTGANCATGTACCGCCACTGTGGAAGACATGGCGGCTTATATGGTCAGAGTTAATGTCCCCCAGGCACCGACTATAAGGTCCGTGGAGGTTGCAGGTTTGGTAATGAGGTAAGCTATGACTGTGGTATTTTGAAGTACGAATATATTGTCTCGTGTCTATATTCACAAATACANCAAATACATTCGCAAAATATTGGCATCATTTTTGCGAATGTGAATGCGAATGTTCAAAAACATGCGAATGCGAATATTCGTTGCATCACTAGTACATACTACATATACAGTTTTGTTATCTAAAAAATCAGTTATCCAAACACCCCCCGTCCCCAATTGTTTCGGATAATCGATGCTATACTGTATTTGATTTATTCANAAAAATCAGTTATCCAAACACCCCCCGTCCCCAATTGTTTCGGATAATCGATGCTATACTGTATTTGATTTATTCACCCAGATTATAACTGACATTCAAGAGTGAAGAGTAATTAATTTATTTTTAAAGCCACTTGTCTGTATACACAGGCTGTAAGCATATAACACTGGCATACTGCAGCTGCAACTTCATTAACAAAACATAAAAACCCTATACAAACATGACTCATAGTCTAATGTAATTCACAAAAGAGAAGCTAAAATGTAACATAAGTTTACTAGAAAATAATTAAGTATTGAAGATGAAACACTAAGTATCTGGGTAAAGTGAAATTTATTCACTCTAGACGTTGGTGACGTTTCGTACAGTATTAATGGATATCGTTTCAAGGAAATAATTATAATTGTCATTTTCATTTTGCATCAAATTTTGTGAAGCAGAAGGAAAATACCTTTTCTGAAAGACTGTTACAGGATGCCAGTTCGTATNGTGAGATCTGCAACCACTGCAAAGCATGTCATAATTACCATATCGTTTCAAGGAAATAATTATAATTGTCATTCTAATTTTGCATCAAATTTTGTGAAGCAGAAGGAAAATACCTTTTCTGAAAGACTGTTACAGGATGCCAGTTCGTATTTNATTTTGCATCAAATTTTGTGAAGCAGAAGGAAAATACCTTTTCTGAAAGACTGTTACAGGATGCCAGTTCGTATTTGTGTTATTCCCAAATCCCATAAGTTTTCAGTGTTCTTATGCACAGGTTTATTAAAGAAGACATTGTACAGTNTATTTGTGTTATTCTCAAATCCCATAAGTTTTCAGTGTTCTTATGCACAGGTTTATTAAAGAAGACATTGTACAGTGGACCTACCATTTTTCATAGAACTGTCAAAAAATTTCCATACATCTGGGATTTTCAGTAGATGAGGGTTCTGATGNTGGACCTACCATTTTTCATAGAACTGTCAAAAAATTTCCATACATCTGGGATTTTCAGTAGATGAGGGTTCTGATGTAAAACTTTAAATAAAATACATCTTCTACTTAGACTTCTTGTTGAGTATAATGAGAGCTGTACATTATCTGTGGATAAAGTTTAACTAATAAACAAAATAAAAATTGGAATGTTTAAAAAATGTGTCAATGTATTAACATTACTGTATNGGATAAAGTTTAACTAATAAACAAAATAAAAATTGGAATGTTTAAAAAATGTGTCAATGTATTAACATTACTGTATATAACACATAATTTTTTTTTTTACCTAAACTCGTTTAAATAAGAATATATCATCACAAAATACTGTTTATAATTTACTGTAATCCGACACCAAATACAAGCCGACCTAAAACTTTCAAACCCTCTGAACATGAAAATAATATGACACTGAATGCAAGCCAAATTTTGAATGTCCCACATGTACTCTGTCAGCTGATAGTGCGCCGAGAGGTTATCGACCGGCAGTGTGTTCTAGGTGAGCGAGACAGAGAAAGGAAACCATCAGTGGCAGGAGGAGACCAAAAAANGTTATCGACCGGCAGTGTGTTCTAGGTGAGCGAGACAGAGAAAGGAAACCATCAGTGGCAGGAGGAGACCAAAAAAATTTACCCCTCCCCTTCCGGTTGCTACGCAACTAACTCCCACCCNGAAACCATCAGTGGCAGGAGGAGACCAAAAAAATTTACCCCTCCCCTTCCGGTTGCTACGCAACTAACTCCCACCCCACCAGCCATGTAAGGGGAGGAAACGAGCTCTGCAGAGTATCACCGAGAATGGCCAAAGCTTATGCAATCCAGGCCACATATCAACACTACAGNGAGGAAACGAGCTCTGCAGAGTATCACCGAGAATGGCCAAAGCTTATGCAATCCAGGCCACATATCAACACTACAGCAATCTATACTTAATTTGCAATGCCGTGCTTGCATGGCAAATGTAAAGTTCAAGTAATAAAGGATATTTCACTTCAAAGAAACTAATGATTCTGAGACAGAGATAAATAAATAAGGTGATTCAAAGTTATTTCATCCNTCACTTCAAAGAAACTAATGATTCTGAGACAGAGATAAATAAATAAGGTGATTCAAAGTTATTTCATCCCTGTCTTCAATAATTAATCATTCAAACCACATCCTCTGATTTTCATGTACACTTACGCCTGGNAAGTTATTTCATCCCTGTCTTCAATAATTAATCATTCAAACCACATCCTCTGATTTTCATGTACACTTACGCCTGGCATGAGTTATGCTGCATTCGGTTTTGGTGCTTACACATTATTAGATGACAAAATGTGTCAAATCGGCCCTTACATGATATCAGTTTATTCAAAATACGTGTGTTTATTAAAATAAATTAATATAAATCCACAGATATCCCTAAGAAGTTACTGAAAATGAACTTTATACATGGTAATACAAGTCGCTCAATGTTCAAACAATTTTTGGTGACATAGGGAGGTCAAGTATATGCTTCTGGGCATATTTTATTCACGAAGATGCTGTCTATTGAGTTGAATTAATATGTTGTTTTAAAATCATGTTTCTTTAACACCAGATACAATTTAAAAACCAATTTTACTTTATTTGACTTTGGCATTACTTATGTGTGCNATCATGTTTCTTTAACACCAGATACAATTTAAAAACCAATTTTACTTTATTTGACTTTGGCATTACTTATGTGTGCACTTTTGGGGGAAGTAGAATGCCAAACTGTGCTGTTTAGGGTCGCAACAACCATTATAATAAAATAAAAGGAACAGNACTTTTGGGGGAAGTAGAATGCCAAACTGTGCTGTTTAGGGTCGCAACAACCATTATAATAAAATAAAAGGAACAGACGTCAAATAATTTTTATTTCCCAAAGAGAAATAAGTTTGTGTAAAGCAGATTGCTGCAAGAAAAAGGAAAGATAAATTCTGCATTGCTAACAGTGAAAATACAACTGATATGGAAATCTTAGCTGATGCAGCATCTGATTTGTCAACATATTTTTATTCTCTGATAATTGTAAACATGAAGCAAGCGAGAGGATTAAGTATGTTGCTGGATTTGTAGTTCATCATTTT
Source organism: Clitarchus hookeri (assembly GCA_002778355.1). Classification (NCBI taxonomy): domain Eukaryota; kingdom Metazoa; phylum Arthropoda; class Insecta; order Phasmatodea; family Phasmatidae; genus Clitarchus; species Clitarchus hookeri. Next base: position 225,215 of record NQII01001398.1, read on the forward strand.
AGGTCGAAATATTCTAATCTTAGCACTCCTAAATTGACGACTCCAAGCTAAAACAATGAATCTTNGTTCATCATTTTAGGTCGAAATATTCTAATCTTAGCACTCCTAAATTGACGACTCCAAGCTAAAACAATGAATCTTGCGTAAATAAACAAATGGGTACCCGTCATTTAAAAAGGTTTGTTTGTACAACAACGTAAGTTAATATAAAACTGGCTAAAAAAATTTTTCTAAAATTCCATAGAGATTTATTTAGGAGAGCATCTGAAATAATAAACAAAACAGAGCTTTATTTCCCCAAGTATGGCGATATTCCTTTTGAAGTTCTTGAGTATTTCATGAAAACACATACCTATCTGGCATGTTAANTTTCCCCAAGTATGGCGATATTCCTTTTGAAGTTCTTGAGTATTTCATGAAAACACATACCTATCTGGCATGTTAAACAAATTAACAAACCACTAGGTAAAGAGTGTTCTTCCACAAATGTCAAATAATAAAAAATTATAAAACCATTTTGATTGTATTTTTATGTGAACGGCATGTCAATGTATATATTTTAATGTTTACTTCTTCAAAAATGTTTTAGCTATCATCCCCATGTTTCTGAGGTATACACGTCTCAATAGAGTAAATATGTAAATTTTATATAATTTTTTTGTTTAATGGATTGCGATATTAGCGCCATTGCATTAAGTTTATTAGCGCCACCTACTTCTGCGATGTGGTGTACTCTTTGCTTGGCTCTGGTCCCTTCCTTTCTCCTTACTGCTCACCCTCCCGACCTTCCCCCCTNGCGATGTGGTGTACTCTTTGCTTGGCTCTGGTCCCTTCCTTTCTCCTTACTGCTCACCCTCCCGACCTTCCCCCCTTTTCACCTGCGTGCATCATAAATTTTCATTGGCCATGGTAGTTTATTTAAGGCTTGGCACGCTTCGGCGNCCCCCCTTTTCACCTGCGTGCATCATAAATTTTCATTGGCCATGGTAGTTTATTTAAGGCTTGGCACGCTTCGGCGCAATCTGCTTTTTCTTACGCCTGCCACCTTACGCCGTCTGACTGCTGCATAATCTCCGCTCTGCACTGTATGGCGTAGCCACATTTTTCCTCATCCACCTAAGGTCAACACCGCAATAATGTTATTGAGCTGCCAGTTCTAATAGTCTGCTGAGAGCGATAGGGCACATAAAATGGTGAGTCGTGGAAAACAAAATGTTTGCGGTAGGGTTTTTAAATGTTATGTAATTTCTGTGGCATGGTTGTGTAGTACCTTGGGTGTGCAGTAGTGCCATTCCATTTCTAAATTTTTGTTTTGGCCGCTCTTCCAAATTTTTTTTTGGCTTTTAACTATGGTGTCGCGTTGCTTTAACGTGTCATGATCGTCCTTTTTCCACCACCCAAGTTCATTTAAATGTTTGTTGTTTTCACTGTTACCGCAACTGCATGGTTTTAGGGCGNTTTTTCCACCACCCAAGTTCATTTAAATGTTTGTTGTTTTCACTGTTACCGCAACTGCATGGTTTTAGGGCGTAATTATTTTCAATTGTATGTCGTCTTGTTTGTTGTGATAATTTATTATTGGTCGGAGCTTTGACAGGTCCAACATGACCACCTCCCACCATAATTGTTTTAAATTGTTTTATAGGTTGTGCTTAGTGGAAATGGAGGCTCTAATGGGCAAACCTTTGCTGCCCTCCATTCTGTGGTTTTTTATATAGTCGAAAGGGTACTAAGTAATGTTCTAGAGTCAAGAAAGAATGTACCATTTTAAAGCAGTTTTGGTAAAGTAAAGTTTTGGATAATTTTTATTTAACTTTATGTTGAAATGGAGCCAAGGTGTATTTTATATACACTGAGGCGACAAAAGTCATGGGATACCTCCTAATACCGTGTCGGACCTCCTTTTTCCCGGCGAAGTGCAGCAACTCGACGTGGCATGGACTCAACAAGTCGTTGGAAGTCCCCGGCAGAAATATTGAGCCATGCTGCCTATATAGACGTCCATAATTGCGAAAGTGTTGCCGGTGCAGGAGTTTGTGCATGAACTGACTTCTCAATTATGTCCCATAAATGTTCAATGGAATTCATGTCGGGCGATCTTGGTGGCCAAATCATTCGCTGGAATTGTCCAGAATGTTCTTCAAACCAATCGCGAACAGTTGTGGTCCGGTGACATGGCGCATTCTCATCCATAAAAATTCCATCGTTGTTTGGGTACATGAGGTCCATGAATGGCTGCAAGTGGTCTCCAAGTAGCTGAACATAACCCATTCCAGTCAATGATTGGTTCAGTTGGACCAGAAGACCCAGTCCATTCCATGTAAAAACAGCCCACACCATTATTGAGCCACCACCAGCTTGCACAGTTCCTTGTTCACAACTTGGGTCCATGGATTCGTGGGGTCTGCGCCACACTGGAACCCTACCATCAGCTCTTACCAACTGAAATCGGGACTCATCTGACTAAGCCACGGTTTTCCAGTCGTCTAGGGCCCAACCAATATGGTCACGAGCCCAGGAGAGGCGCTGCAGGCGATGTTGTGCTGTTAGTAAAGGCACTCGAGTCTGTCTTCTGCTGGCATAGCCCAGTACAGCCAAAGTTCTGTCCTAACAGACATGTCCATCGTACGTCCCACATTGATTCCTGTGGTTATTTCACGCAATGTTGCTTGTCTGTTAACACTGACCATTCTGCGCACATGTCANGTCCCACATTGATTCCTGTGGTTATTTCACGCAATGTTGCTTGTCTGTTAACACTGACCATTCTGCGCACATGTCATGGTCTCGGTCATTAAGTGCAGGCGGTCAGCCACTGCGTTGTCCATAGTGGGAGGTTATGCCTGAATTTAGATATTCTCGGCACACTCTCGACACTGTGGATCTCGGAATGTTGAATTCCCTAACCATTTCCGAAATTGAATGTCCCATGCGTCTAGCTCCAACTACCATTCCGCGTTCAAAGTCTGTTAATTCCCGTCGTGCGTCCATCATCACGTCAGAAACCTTTTCACATGAATCACTTGACTACAAATGAAAGCCCAACCAATGCACTGCCCATTTATACATTTTGTACGCGATACTACTGCCATCTGTATATTTGCGTATTGCTATCCCATGACTTTTGTTACCTCTGTGTATAGTAAGTGTTTATCCTTTGGTGCTCCAAGCTAGATGTGTTTTATTAAATTCATACCCTTGCTTANACCTCTGTGTATAGTAAGTGTTTATCCTTTGGTGCTCCAAGCTAGATGTGTTTTATTAAATTCATACCCTTGCTTATTAAATTGTTACTTATTGTTCTCAATACTCAATTAACGGCTGAGAATTTTACTTGTCTTTTTATGATTGCTAGTCATTCAGAAAATTTTGTATTTATTTGTCATAAAAAGAGTTCAAACCTTATTCCGTGTCTTCTGGTTNGATTGCTAGTCATTCAGAAAATTTTGTATTTATTTGTCATAAAAAGAGTTCAAACCTTATTCCGTGTCTTCTGGTTATTTGTGAAACGTCACAGGATAATTTTTTTATAACTGGCATTGCATTCAAGTACTTTATTCTTTTGTATCATATGAAATAAATTACCTTTCTGCTTCAGAAGTGCATAATTTAGGTCAANCATTCAAGTACTTTATTCTTTTGTATCATATGAAATAAATTACCTTTCTGCTTCAGAAGTGCATAATTTAGGTCAACGTACATTTATATTCAACAATGACAGTTATTATATACTGTATATAGTATTTTGCATTTTAATCTAAATAGTGCAGCCAACCAAATGAAAACCAGTACTGTAACCATTTGAATTTGTTGTTACAGATTGTCCTGATTTTCTGNAATAGTGCAGCCAACCAAATGAAAACCAGTACTGTAACCATTTGAATTTGTTGTTACAGATTGTCCTGATTTTCTGTAAACATTTCAAGAATATGTTAACTTATGTTATTATTGTGTCATGGTAATAATAATTTGTTTTGTGTTTCATGTTTCTTGTTACTGTGCTTTGTTGTAATATTTGTAGTTTTTAGGTTTATTTTAGCTTTGTATATGTACTTATAACCATTCTTAGTTTCTCTATTTTGGACATGAGGAGGTAGGTATCTTATAACCCATTTAGGGGTTGATTTCATAGCAGACTGATCTGACTAATTCTAAATTTGTTTAGTGATGTAGAGAATGGACTGTGTTCTAAATATTATCTTTGGTTTTTTTCATGTGATGTTATGTATGTGTGCTCGGCTATTGAAATTAAAAAGTTCAGATAAAATTTTGAGTTATTGAAGAAATTATTTATTCCTGGTTGATTTCTCATTCCTCATGAAGAGCAGAANAGTTCAGATGAAATTTTGAGTTATTGAAGAAATTATTTATTCCTGGTTGATTTCTCATTCCTCATGAAGAGCAGAAAGTTTGACAAAAAGTATTTACAATTTTTATCCAATCGTTTCAAGATCTTTTTTGTTTTAAGAACCCATGACATTTGACTATATTTCAGCTAGGATAAAATTTAAATTCTCCGTAGGTGTATAAATTTATAAGAGAGGATATGTTGAAAAGCCAATCAAATTTTTGCTCTCACTTATAGAATTACGATTAAAAAATAATCNAGTTCAGATAAAATTTTGAGTTATTGAAGAAATTATTTATTCCTGGTTGATTTCTCATTCCTCATGAAGAGCAGACAGTTTGACAAAAAGTATTTACAATTTTTATCCAATCGTTTTAAGATCTTTTTTGTTTTAAGAACCCATGACATTACTAATATAAAGTCGATCCTATTTTACATTTAAGAGGCATCCTGTATAAATTTATAAGAGAGGATATGTTGAAAAGCCAATCAAATTTTTGCTCTCACTTATAGAATTACGATTAAAAAATAATCAAATTAAAGTGAACTTCTTTTATTCTACTGCATAGCAGGGTAGTGATAGTTTTGTGTTTCATATTCATATAATCACAGAAATAGCGCCCATATTTGAGGCTGAAGAGNAAAAAAAAAATCAAATTAAAGTGAACTTTTTTTATTCTACTGCATAGCAGGGTAGTGATAGTTTTGTGTTTCATATTCATATAATCACAGAAATAGCGCCCATATTTGAGGCTGAAGAGAATAGAAATGATTAAACTATGTTATAAAATTGTTCAGTAAAGTCACAAACTGCATTTATCACGGTTGTGTAGATAGTAAAAATCTAAATAAATAAATTGTGACGGTTTTTAGCCGACACATGCAAACAGCAGCTCTGTCTCTACTACCTTAGCTAGTTTATTCTTTCCCAACGAAATAGAGAGACATCCCCCCCCCCAACCATAATGTGGCTCAAAAAGGTAGTATGATCTCATTTCAGGTTTGCACAGAAATAAAAGTGAGGGATTTCTCATTACAAAATAAATTTTCGCAAAACGAGTACACATACAAAGTATAAATATTATTTTTTTAACCTCAAAAAGAATTACAAACTTTTACCCTAGTTTGTTAAAAACGTTTCATTTGAAATCACTGTAAGCAGCATTCCCCCCCCCCTTTTTGTTATGGAACAGGGTTCCGAAATATTTCGATACCTGGCCCTGTCTCCTCGTAAAGGGGAGAACACGAGCCTTATATTCAATTTGCGCCCCCTTCTAGAAGGATTTCTGATGTTCAAGTCGCGTAGAGTGCCTCTGGTGATGTCATAAGCTGGCCCGCATCGTCCGTTGTCCTGGAGGAAGGGGAAGGGGTAAGGCACAAAGAGCCGTCAAGTAAACTCGCACCCAGGTAAGCCAAGTCCACAGCAGCACTTCCCACGAAGCTCACGTAGAAACCAATAGCAAATATGGCAAGGAATTCTAGGCACTTACACCTGGTGGTAAGTGTGACTTCATCACAAAATAAAGCAACCAGTGAGGAAGCCATTTTGGATTGTGGCTATAACAGAATTAAGTGTATTGTGATTTTATTGCTATGGATAAAAGAGTTGATAGTAGTGAATGGCAGTTTGCTTGAAGGCAGTCCATCGCATAGAAAAATGCAGAACAAAACCTCAGCTATAGATTTAACATTGTCCACTGAGAAGGAACACACAAATGCTTGGCAAATGACAGGCATTACGCCGCTCAGTCGCTTACAACGAGAGATAAAAATATTGGGTACTGGAAGTTGCATTGCTCCGCCAATGCAGCAGTTAAACACAGCACCCATAGTACAACATTTAATTAATAACAAACCCCTTAGCGTGGTAGTGTCCATGTTGCAATGATTACAGTTAGATATGCAACCTCTACAAACAGAAATTACTTTAAGTCAAGTTAAATTGCAATCAGAAGTAGCTGCAAGCTATGAAAAATTGCAATCAGAAATTGCAACAAGGTTGCATTCGGAACTTATTAGTAGCCAGGCAGAATTAGCAAATACCTTTCACAACAAATTAAAATCAGTTTGTGCCAAAATGCAGGCTCAGTTCAACTCATTCAAAGCTGAAACTGTTAATGAAATTTTGCAAGAGGTGGTACCACATATAGAACTTGTAGCCACTAAACTTAACACCACTACTGAAGAGTGTCAGATACGTAGCACCAAAACAGAAGTGGAATTGGTGGAATTGCATAACAGTGTAGCACAATTACAAACTGCACAAGAATCTTCAAATTCAAGCTCAGGTCTTGACAGTGAAGTAGTGTCTGAAATGGACCACCATATTCACAATTTAGAAGAGTCACTTAAGTCGCTCAAAGTTACTAACCAATCAACATCAGTTATGTCTGGTACTACACTTTCTACACCTCCGCAGCCTGTGTGGTGCAGTTCGTGCCTATGCTAGGCCAATTGATACTGTTAGTAGATAAGTTGCCTACCTTTAAGGGGTGTGAGGTTGAGAACCCAATAGCCTTTTTGAAAAGACTAAAGAAGTATTTTACAGTGTGTAAAATTGAATTGGATGAAATGCTTCAATATGTTGACATTGCTTTAAAAGAAAATGCTAATCACTGGTGGGAGATTGGGAGTGAGCAAATACACCCTTATTAACAGTTTCGTAAAGTTTTTGAGGAGAAGTATTGGAGTAAGAAAATGCAAGGCATACTTTGGGCTCAACTACATAACAAACGTTTCCACCCTAGTCATAGTTATTCTTTGGAGGCTCATTTTACATCACTGTAAGAAGGCACTTGATAATGACACCACTTATGTTGGATGAGGAGTTCATAGCTACGGTTCTTCTCCAACTTCCCCACCATTATCAATGAAACTGGGCGAGTANCTTTGAGGAGAAGTATTGGAGTAAGAAAATGCAAGGCATACTTTGGGCTCAACTACATAACAAACGTTTCCACCCAAGTCATAGTTATTCTTTGGAGGCTCATTTTACATCACTGTAAGAAGGCACTTGATAATGACACCGCTTATGTTGGATGAGGAGTTCATAGCTACGGTTCTTCTCCAACTTCCCCACCATTATCAATGAAACTGGGCGAGTANCTTATGTTGGATGAGGAGTTCATAGCTACGGTTCTTCTCCAACTTCCCCACCATTATCAATGAAACTGGGCGAGTAGATCTACCACCTCTGTGCAGCAATTTTGAGACAAACTCCTACGTTACACTCATTTAAACACTATGTCTCGAGGGAACACACATACAGATCAACCAGGTTCTCCATGTTCACCCAGCGCATCAAACCAATACAGTATGTCTACTTACTACACTGTTCAGTCACCTAGCCATTCCCCTAAAAAAGGAAATTGTTATAATGACCATTTCGATAAACCATTGCACGAAAATACTCATCAGGACTTACCGTTTCGGCGTAGAAGACGCAGACAACAGCGTAATGACAAAATCAACAATCTGATAATAGCAAACAAAGCATATCAGGTGGCAGCGATAATGAAAAGTCGCCGCAACGTAAGCAAACTAGGAACGAACATTGACCAGAGCGACGTCGTGGTTCAGGATGTGAACAAAGTTATATTCACATTGATGACACATGTAGGCACAACCAACATCGTTACAAGCGTGGGAGCACTCCGACAACAGATACACAAAAAGGAGAGGTTGTGTTAAATCCTTTTGCACCACCAGTTTCACTGATCAACAGTAATTCAAAATCGCTGTGACAGTATGACTCCTCACCACGTTAAGTCAAGCAAAGCAAGTCAATCTAGGGTTGGTCGGTATTGACAGCACTTTAATGTCGACCAGTGGTACTTTAAAAAGGGTGCAAGAATCATCGGAGCCAGTTATATGCCATAACTTTTACAATTTTGTTACATGAGAATGAGATATGCCATAACTTTTACAATTTTGTTACATGAGAATAAGAGAGAATTTTTATTCTATAAAAGTTCTGAAATACAATGTTTGTTGCATGAACCTCCATGTCCAGAAGTTATTGTGACCATTAATGGAATTCTGTGTACCGCATTACTAGACAGCAGGGTTGAAGTGAGTTGTCTTTCAGAATCTTTTTATTACTCCCTGGAACGAGCAATTGTTTGCATTTCCGTAATACCCGTACCCCCCAANGTTGTCTTTCAGAATCTTTTTATTACTCCCTGGAACGAGCAATTGTTTGCATTTCCGTAATACCCGTACCCCCCAACTCAAAATTGTTGGTTTTACATCCCGGACTAGTCCGTTAACAAATCGATAGGCTTCATTAAATGTGGAAGGCATTGTTAAAATGAAAATAGCAGTATGTCTAATTGTGAAGGGACTTATTACGACNAGGCTTCATTAAATGTGGAAGGCATTGTTAAAATGAAAATAGCAGTATGTCTAATTGTGAAGGGACTTATTACGACTCTGATACTTGGTGTAGATTTCTTAAGCCATTGTGGCATAAAGTTAAATTTTTACAACTACNGGGACTTATTACGACTCTGATACTTGGTGTAGATTTCTTAAGCCATTGTGGCATAAAGTTAAATTTTTACAACTATAGTGTATTTTTCAACAACGGATCTCGTATTCTGGAACTGCGACCAGCCAAATGAGCAGTTGGTAATTCTATTGTCAGGTGTCTGCGAATTTCCAGAATGGAGAAAATAACATAATTCATTCTTCAACTGGCCAGATTCCATTTGAGACCTTGTGTGGAGTGCCATCACGTTTACAGATTTTCCACCCAATTGAAAAACCTGAACATGACAATAAAAACATTGGAGAGGCTAGCCACNGGGACTTATTACGACTCTGATACTTGGTGTAGATTTCTTAAGCCATTGTGGCATAAAGTTAAATTTTTACAACTACAGTGTATTTTTCAACAACGAATCTCGTATTCTGGAACTGCGACCAGCCAAATGAGCAGTTGGTAATTCTATTGTCAGGTGTCTGCGAATTTCCAGAATGGAGAAAATAACATAATTCATTCTTCAACTGGCCAGATTCCATTTGAGACCTTGTGTGGAGTGCCGTCACGTTTATAGATTTTCCACCCAATTGAAAAACCTGAACATGACAATAAAAACATTGGAGAGGCTAGCCANCAGATTTTCCACCCAATTGAAAAACCTGAACATGACAATAAAAACATTGGAGAGGCTAGCCACGAGGAATTATTACAAGAAATTGAGAAAATATTGCAAGAAATTCGACAATTGGTGAAACAGCGATAATATCATGCTGCTGATACACGTAAAAGAGTANTGAGAAAATATTGCAAGAAATTCGACAATTGGTGAAACAGCGATAATATCATGCTGCTGATACACGTAAAAGAGTAAACAAGACGAAGAAGGAACACAATTTGCAGATCGGGGAGCTGGTCTTAGTACGTGCGCATAATGTCAGTTATCAATCTGAATTTCTAACAAAAAAATTGCTCGCAATATATAAAGGACCATAGCGAGTGTCAAGCATTATTAACAACAACTGCATTGAGTTGTCATTGGTAGATTGTGATGAAATCATTGGTAAGTTCAATGTCATTAACTTACGAAGATGTTATAAAATCATCAGTCCTGAGCTACCAAATAATGCTGAATAAATGAAAGTGGCCCCGACTCGTTGTGGAAGCAACAACGGGACTGGTGGCGTGAAGTCTATTTTGCCATGTATTGTGCATGTACTNTGGCCCCGACTCGTTGTGGAAGCAACAACGGGACTGGTGGCGTGAAGTCTATTTTGCCATGTATTGTGCATGTACTTACTTTATGATGAATGCACTCCGCTTGTAGCCGTGGCAAATGTATTGCCCTTAATGTGGAGCAGTNTGTACTTACTTTATGATGAATGCACTCCGCTTGTAGCCGTGGCAAATGTATTGCCCTTAATGTGGAGCAGTTTTAACCAGCACTGATTATGGCTTGGTATTGTTGTCCGCTCTTGTGTGATGTGTCATGTTGCCTGCATCAGCGGTTNTTTAACCAGCACTGATTATGGCTTGGTATTGTTGTCCGCTCTTGTGTGATGTGTCATGTTGCCTGCATCAGCGGTTCAATAATGTGAATTAAGCATGCCCAGGATTGCTTTCTCTCTCTAGCCGGAAGAGACAGCCAGCAACTCTGTGTGTGCGCACGCATGCGTGTGTGAGCACGTGTGCGTATGTGTGTGATGCAAGCACATGTGCACCATTGCCTGCCCCGCAACAGCCGGCCGGGCTGGCAGGCTACGCACGGCGCACACTGTATGCAATTCACTCGCAGTGTTGTGGTATTTTGACATATGAAGATAAGTTTTACTGTCCTACATACTTTTTATTTACGAAAAACCAACACAGTATAATTTGATATATATATATATATATTAGTGATGTACCGACTAGTGGCCGACTAGTCGGAAAAGCAGACTATCCGGCTATATTTATAGTCTGCGACTAGTCTGCAAAAAGCACCGACTAGTCGTGCCATTACTTTATTCATATTACTATTTTTAAAATAGGGTGATTGAAATGAAATTCTTTCATTATTAATAATTTTTATTTTAGTAACAGTCTTACAATTGGCAATATAATCTAGGAATAGGAACAAAGGAAGGAATAAAAGATTTAGTTAGTAGTTAGTACTTATATGACTAAGTTTAACAAAAAAATAAATACTGAACGCAAGTTTCTACAACTCTGAATAAAGAACATAATTATGTAATCTCCTGTTTATTATTTATTTTAGAATCACAATTTCAAACACTATGTATTCATTATTAAAAGAAATATAAACTAGAGGCAGGAACTTCTCCTTTGTAATTAACAAACAACCAAACTCAACCTTGAACCTAAAAGACTACAATTTTAACAAAAATTAAATCCTAAAGAAAGCAGGTANAACAAACAACCAAACTCAACCTTGAACCTAAAAGACTACAATTTTAACAAAAATTAAATCCTAAAGAAAGCAGGTATAACTCTGAATAATATTAAATGAGTCAATTTCAAACTTAAGAAAAATGAATACGTTACATAATCACTATATGTATCANAACTCTGAATAATATTAAATGAGTCAATTTCAAACTTAAGAAAAATGAATACGTTACATAATCACTATATGTATCATATAACAAAAGTGACATTTAGGTACACATGTTACTCTAGTTAGTGTTAGTATATTTTTTAATTAGGNATATGTATCATATAACAAAAGTGACATTTAGGTACACATGTTACTCTAGTTAGTGTTAGTATATTTTTTAATTAGGGGCAAATTGTGGTATAAAAAGACTAAAGTCTCTGCCCTTTCTGGCAGTAATCAATTTCTTTCTGTTTCGTATACATTGCCAGCTTCGGAGAAGAGTCGTTCACTGTAAACAGAACTAGCTGGACAACAAAGGTACATTTTAGCGAGGCGCGACATTTCTGGATATCTAGAACTATTACGGTTCCACCACTTNTAGCTGGACAACAAAGGTACATTTTAGCGAGGCGCGACATTTCTGGATATCTAGAACTATTACGGTTCCACCACTTCAAATGGATCATTGTTGCGGTTTATTACCGGTAACGCAAAGTACGAGTGCAGTTCGTGAGCTGCACTTGACTTGTCATCTTTAACAGTTTCGATTTTTCTTGAGGCTAGTTCATGGTAGCATTGCCAGAAATTACGATGTGTTGCTGTTTCCATGCTGTCTTCATTGGTGGTGATACGACGAGGTTTTTCATCTTTGTCAGCATCACTCTCGTCATCACTCAGATTATTTTTCAGAGTTTCCAATAAAAATTGTGACCTAACGGTTATAAGTTCCTCAGCATCGAAAAACTGCTGCTTATATTATGGATCCAACAAAGTTGCCAGGGTAAAGAGTTTGTTATGCTCCAAGTTAAATCTGCTTTTCAAATCATTTTCTAACAGCCGTTTTATTTGCATGATTTCATTGTTTTCATCGTAGTAATTTTCTAAATATTTCCGCAAGGTTTTCACATGAGGTATAACTTCAGATAACGATGAGTAATATGAACTTACGATCTTGGTAATCTCTTTGAANAAAAACTGCTGCTTATATTATGGATCCAACAAAGTTGCCAGGGTAAAGAGTTTGTTATGCTCCAAGTTAAATCTGCTTTTCAAATCATTTTCTAACAGCCGTTTTATTTGCATGATTTCATTGTTTTCATCGTAGTAATTTTCTAAATATTTCTGCAAGGTTTTCACATGAGGTATAACTTCAGATAACGATGAGTAATATGAACTTACGATCTTGGTAATCTCTTTGAATGGCTTCAGCAGTTCAAGGCTTTTTCCGAGCTAAAAGGTGATAAGTCATCTATTTTAAAAGCTTTAAATGAGATGTTTCAGTTAGATATAAAGATGCAGCCCGTTTTTGTTCTGAAAGACGAGACATCATGATGTACGATGAATTCCATCTAGTAGACACGTCTTGCACAAGCTGGTGGTCTGGTAAGCTAAGTTCTTGCCACAAATCACAANCGATGAATTCCATCTAGTAGACACGTCTTGCACAAGCTGGTGGTCTGGTAAGCTAAGTTCTTGCCACAAATCACATAGTTTTGACTGAGCTGGACTAGAATGGTGGAAATGTGTAACTATTCGTTTAGATTTTGCAAGTATTTGTGCTATAGNAGTTTTGACTGAGCTGGACTAGAATGGTGGAAATGTGTAACTATTCGTTTAGATTTTGCAAGTATTTGTGCTATAGTATCATGTTTCAATGCAGTTTTTACTGCCAGTTGCAACGTGTGTATAAAACAAGGAACTCCATTAAAAACTGAGTCATCAATAGCTTTTGCCACATTTCTTCCGTTATCTCGCACGATGGCATGAATTTTGGTAATGTTTATATTCCACAATGTTGGAATTTCTTCTAAACAGTTATTTATACTAATGGCTGTATGTTATTCTGGGAAATGTTTCATTTGTAATACTGCGTGGTGAAATTTGAAATTGTCANTTGAATGGCTTCAGCAGTTCAAGGCTTTTTCCGAGCATTTTCCACTATTCAGTAGATAAAATTTTCGAAATTTACAGATGTTTCAGTTAGATATAAAGATGCAGCCCGTTTGTGTTCTGAAAGACGAGACATCATGATGTACGATGAATTCCATCTAGTAGACACGTCTTGCACAAGCTGGTGGTCTGGTAAGTTAAGTTCTTGCCACAAATCACAAAGTTTTGACTGAGCTGGACTAGAATGGTGGAAATGTGTAACTATTCGTTTAGATTTTACAAGTATTTGTACCATAGTATCATGTTTCAATGCAGTTTTTACTGCCAGTTNATAGTATCATGTTTCAATGCAGTTTTTACTGCCAGTTGCAACGTGTGTATAAAACAAGGAACTCCATTAAAAACTGAGTCATCAATAGCTTTTGCCACATTTCTTCCGTTATCTCGCACGATGGCATGAATTTTCGTAATGTTTATATTCCACAATGTTGGAATTTCTTCTAAACAGTTATTTATACTAATGGCTGTATGTGATTCTGGCTTTACAAAGTAAACATTATGACGCACCACTTTATTGAAATTGTCACTAAGCCAGTGTGGTGTAAAACTCAAAAAACTTTCCATGTTATTTATATTTGTCCACAAATCTGTAGTAACTGAGATTGCTGCGGCACTTAGCAGTCCTTTNAAAAACTTTCCATGTTATTTATATTTGTCCACAAATCTGTAGTAACTGAGATTGCTGCGGCACTTAGCAGTCCTTTTCGAATATGAGATTTAGTTTCTTTGTAGAGATGTGGCATGATGTTGTCTGTAAAATACTTTCTGCTTGGTTTGTTATATTTTGGTTTCACTGTTCTCATCAAGTTTCTGAAGCCAGTATTTTAAAACAATAAAGAATGGCTGGTTGTCCAAAGCTATCATCTCACCAATAGCAATACTAATGTTCCTTGATCTAGAATCTTCACGTGACCACTGAACAACAAAACTTTCTTCAATACTTTGCTGGTATTTTTGAGATAAAATGACTTCTGACGACAATGGACTTGATGGAATACGCAATGCTGGAGGTAATTCTTCTATCTGTGACTGCGACGTACTCTGGGTTGTATCATTTGATGAAGATGTAAATTAGTGTGAACCTAACTGAGGCATCAGCTGTGGATGTTTGTATTTAATATGGTTAGTCATACTAGTAATGTTTACTGTTTTCCCCTGCCCACCACGAGAAATAACTGTTTGGCATTNTATTTAATATGGTTAGTCATACTAGTAATGTTTACTGTTTTCCCCTGCCCACCACGAGAAATAACTGTTTGGCATTGATTACACTTCACTTTTCAGGAATCAACCTCCAATTCGTCAAAGAAAGTCCACACACGCGATTTCTTCTTCGACATGACTCAATTTCAATTACGTATGTACATTCACTATAATACAAACTGCCTTAGCTATGTAATTCACTGACTTTTGTTTTATTAAAAAAAAAAAAAANTATGTACATTCACTATAATACAAACTGCCTTAGCTATGTAATTCACTGACTTTTGTTTTATTAAAAAAAAAAAAAACACTCAGTAATGCTGGACCGTACGTGAACGATACTATAACAGATTTTGCCCGAACATCGCCGANAAAAAAAAAAAAACACTCAGTAATGCTGGACCGTACGTGAACGATACTATAACAGATTTTGCCCGAACATCGCCGAAAGCAATGATTGACTTGGCTGACTAGTCGGCCTTTTTCCAACCGACCAGTCGGCNGATTTTGCCCGAACATCGCCGAAAGCAATGATTGACTTGGCTGACTAGTCGGCCTTTTTCCAACCGACCAGTCGGCTAGTCGACCAGACTCATAGTCGGCCCATCACTAATATATATACGTATATATACATAAATATGTATATACATACACACCACCACAAACACACATAATGTATCCCACTATAAATTAAACTTTTTTTCTTCAAAAGTGAAAAGTCTGCATAAGGGTTGCACCTCATTTTATGGGGACAAAAAATCTGCATTAAATGTGCGGCCCCTACTCAGGTAAACATGGTACTACCCAGACTTATTCACAATCTTTGTTTACAAGCTCACAAATTCAACTGTTGACTTAGTNTCAGGTAAACATGGTACTACCCAGACTTATTCACAATCTTTGTTTACAAGCTCACAAATTCAACTGTTGACTTAGTCTGGAGAGCTTTTTCCATTACTAAATAGATTTAAAAACTTCTTTATTTTCTTGTTTGATAACATTACCTCGATTACCCAAACATTTATCTCTGTTAATAAAACCAGCCTAAAATATTATTTTCCAAAAATTATTATATTTCTTGAGTGTAATAAATTTTAATTTTAATAATTAATATTGTATTTTCATTGCATTGAAAACACAAATTTCCCTTCTACAAATTCAGTTGCCTGGGAGGCTACCTCCATCTTCTNTTGTATTTTCATTGCATTGAAAACACAAATTTCCCTTCTACAAATTCAGTTGCCTGGGAGGCTACCTCCATCTTCTACTGCATCTTGACCACCACTTCCTTTCCTTCCTCCACACCAAAACATTGGTCAACACTTGTTTATGATGACATACAAACTTCTAAAGTCTGTTCTAGGGGATGCTCCAGCCTCTCGATTACCATTCTGCAGAACACTTCTCAAGTCTGTTTTTGAAGACAAATTAAAGCTTCAGAATTCACCCTGACAACTAAATTCTTCACTCTCAAATTCTTCACTCTCTGTCCCTTCCTTACATGCTGCTCTGGACTTGTCTAGCTGAAATTATTTTCTTGATGACTTGGTTCCTGTATCTCTGGTTGTACCTGCTTCCTTATTTCCTCCTAAATACTGTGGTTCGCCTACGGGCTTCCTTGTCTGTCAGCCATTTCAGCAAATGGAGGCGTACTTGCTCCCTGACTGCCTGTGCTCTGAATTCCCAAGTGGCTTCGTCGCAGATAGTCGGCATGACAAAATCAAATATGCGCACCACTTTTACCTTATAAGTATTCCGTCCTACCACCTGAAGTATCTGTCCCAGTATCCACCGATTCCTCTCTCCTCTGACGCTTTGCACCAAAACTTGCTCACCTGCAGCAAAAAAAATTTCCCCACTGACCCAACTNTTGTATTTTCATTGCATTGAAAACACAAATTTCCCTTCTACAAATTCAGTTGCCTGGGAGGCTACCTCCATCTTCCACTGCATCTTGACCACCACTTCCTTTCCTTCCTCCACACCAAAACATTGGTCAACACTTGTTTATGATGACATATAAACTTCTAAAGTCTGTTCTAGGGGATGCTCCAGCCTCTTGATTACCATTCTGCAGAACACTTCTCAAGTCTGTTTTTGAAGACAAATTAAAACTTCAGAATTCACCCTGACAACTAAATTCTTCACTCTCAAATTCTTCACTCTCTGTTCCTTCCTTACATGCTGCTCTGGACTTGTCTAGCTGAAATTGTTTTCTTGATGACTTGGTTCCTGTATCTCTGGTTGTACCTGCTTCCTTATTTCCTCCTAAATACTGTGGTTCGCCTNTTTTCTTGATGACTTGGTTCCTGTATCTCTGGTTGTACCTGCTTCCTTATTTCCTCCTAAATACTGTGGTTCGCCTACGGGCTTCCTTGTCTGTCAGCCATTTCAGCAAATGGAGGCGTACTTGCTCCCTGACTGCCTGTGCTCTGAATTCCCAAGTGGCTTCGTCGCAGATAGTCGGCATGACAAAATCAAATATGCGCCNTCCCTGACTGCCTGTGCTCTGAATTCCCAAGTGGCTTCGTCGCAGATAGTCGGCATGACAAAATCAAATATGCGCCCCACTTTTACCTTATAAGTATTCCGTCCTACCACCTGAAGTATCTGTCCCAGTATCCACTGATTCCTCTCTCCTCTGACGCTTTGCACCAAAACTTGCTCACCTGCAGCAAAAAAAATTTCCCCACTGACCCAACTNGATTCCTCTCTCCTCTGACGCTTTGCACCAAAACTTGCTCACCTGCAGCAAAAAAAATTTCCCCACTGACCCAACTGGGATTCTACTTTTTAGGATACCAGTACTCTGGCAATGTAGGCTTTATTAGTTGTAGTTTGGTACGAGGCCTCCGTTTCAGGAAAATTTCAGGCGGTGTCCAGCCTGTACTTGTGTGTGGTGTGTTGCGGAAGCGAACAACCACTGATTGATTGTGCTTTTAATGAACTGTGCTGTGCCCTCCAGTGAATCTTCAATGCCTTGATTTCCTATTGCGCCNACTGATCGATTGTGCTTTTAATGAACTGTGCTGTGCCCTCCAGTGAATCTTCAATGCCTTGATTTCCTATTGCGCCCTTAACTGATTGCACTTGTTCTTTCCTCTGCTCCATTTGATCGCAGGTGAAAGGGTGGTGTAAGCTGTAAATCTGNCCTTAACTGATTGCACTTGTTCTTTCCTCTGCTCCATTTGATCGCAGGTGAAAGGGTGGTGTAAGCTGTAAATCTGTTGCCAAGCTCTTACAGTATGTCTTGAATTCTTCAGATCTGAACTGAGCTCCATTATCCACAACCAGTGTTTCTGGTAACCCATAAGCTGCAAACTTGGATCTTAGACATTCAATATTTCTTTCTTCATTCAATAGTTCGTCAAACTCATCAATTCCACCTCCACGCATTTGGAATATGCATCTACCATGACAAGCATCTGTTTTTGGTCCCTCTCTGCAAAATCAATGTGCACTCATTACCATACCTTAATGGTGACTGGTCATGCCAAACACCTTTCTTTTGCTNCCTCTCTGCAAAATCAATGTGCACTCATTACCATACCTTAATGGTGACTGGTCATGCCAAACACCTTTCTTTTGCTGCATTTTTGGGTCGAGACATTTGGCATGGAGCAAACTGCTTAGTTACAATCTCAATTGCCAGATCTATCCTTGACNTGCATTTTTGGGTCGAGACATTTGGCATGGAGCAAACTGCTTAGTTACAATCTCAATTGCCAGATCTATCCTTGACCACAACACATAAATTCGTGCCAACATCTTCATTCGCACCACTCCAAGATGTCCCTCATATAACATTTGGAGCACCTCCTCCACAAGCTGCTCTGGAATAATTACCTGGTCATCCCACAATAGGCAACCCCTAAAAAAACGCGAGATCATCCTTCTTTTATTTATAAGAATAGTTTCAGCCTCNGGTCATCCCACAATAGGCAACCCCTAAAAAAACGCGAGATCATCCTTCTTTTATTTATAAGAATAGTTTCAGCCTCTCATCCACCCTTACCGGCCACCCATGCACAGTATACTCCGTCAGTATGCCATCTTCCGTGGCCCGCCTAATCTGAGCTGGCTTTAGTGGTACGTTGAAAATCATGCTCACAGAATAGACTGGGTGCTCTACCGGNGTCATCCCACAATAGGCAACCCCTAAAAAAATGCGAGATCATCCTTCTTTTATTTATAAGAATAGTTTCAGCCTCATCCACCCTTACCGGCCACCCATGCACAGTATAGTCCGTCAGTATGCCATCTTCCCTGGCCTGCCTAATCTGAGCTGGCTTTAGTGGTACGTTGAAAATCATGCTCACAGAATAGACTGGGTGTTCTACCGGNTGGCCTGCCTAATCTGAGCTGGCTTTAGTGGTACGTTGAAAATCATGCTCACAGAATAGACTGGGTGTTCTACCGGTTCTGAAGGTGCAAGCGGCAACCTCAACAAGGCATCTGCATTCCCCATATCCTGTCCTCTTCTGTATACTGCACCTCGTAGTTGTTATAGTCCAGGAGCCAGCTCTGAAAAGTGGTCGTAAAAGGCAGAGATTTTTTAAACATAGAAGTTAATGGGACTTACTAGCCTGGATCCATTTCTGCTAGTCTGCCGCCTCAAAGCTGGTGGGTTAAGATATGGCAGACGTTTGAAATTGCCAAAATTCTTCAAAATTGCAAGTATTTATGGAGAGTTGAAACTTGGATTGGAGGTACTACATGACACGAATATAATGAAAAACCATGTCTGCCACCCCATACCCGGTGGGAAGTACCGGCAGACTGCACTTGAAAAAGTGTACTTTTTGTGAATAAAATGAAACTGTATGCGGACTTTTGAAATTTCGGCCATTGAAACTGATTGACATGGAGAGACGAATAAGCCTAGTCTGCCGGCAATAGTCCGGNGACTTTTGAAATTTCGGCCATTGAAACTGATTGACATGGAGAGACGAATAAGCCTAGTCTGCCGGCAATAGTCCGGTGGAAAGTACTGGCAGACGGAACTTGAAATTCAGCATTTTGTTCCGAGAATGNTAGTCTGCCGGCAATAGTCCGGTGGAAAGTACTGGCAGACGGAACTTGAAATTCAGCATTTTGTTCCGAGAATGCAGTTCAGAAACATTTAGGACAGTGTTGTAACTTCAAATCCTCCACTCCCCCAGTTTCGAAGAGCACCTCTTCAACCCTCCTCCCCCCACTACTTGGCTCAATTAGTCGATGCAATTTTCGCTGAGGTACGAGCATAACTTCGTGTTCAATTGACGTTTTCAAAAGTAAAGGCTTACTGACAAGTTTGACATTCTATTTGTACCGACGTCATTGCTGATGAAATTGAGATTAATGTGACTAAGAGAGATTAGCCCCAAGACCACCTGTGTACACAAAAGTAAAGGGTGTGTTCTCTACCTGTCGTGAGTTGGTGAGGAAAATTCCACTAGGCACCCCTCAGGTAGTAGGTAGAGGGGAGAGGCTGAAGTTGTAGCAAGCCATAGTTCAGTCAAGTCGATAATTGCGACGCGTTCGTTTCGCCTTGCATGGAACCGATTACATTACGCTTCGTCATTACTCAAGGTAAGTCTATCAGATGTTTTCTTTCTTACTTTTTTTGATAACTAAGCAAAAACACCACTGTAAAAACAGAAACCGGCACTGCCGTGTGAAATAAAAACGCCTCAACTGCAATGTTAAAAAAATGGGATTTTTACGTACCCCCCCCANAACCGGCACTGCCGTGTGAAATAAAAACGCCTCAACTGCAATGTTAAAAAAATGGGATTTTTACGTACCCCCCCCACACGCCTATTTTCAACTTGCTCTTTTCGATGGTGAAGTTAAAATTTCAAAATTTGTTTCGGAAGTGGGGGTAATTCCGCCCATTCTTGAGGCGTTTCTCCTTTACATGTTTACACCGCTGATTGAGCGTGNGAAGTGGGGGTAATTCCGCCCATTCTTGAGGCGTTTCTCCTTTACATGTTTACACCGCTGATTGAGCGTGAGGTCATTTGGTCTATTATTCTCTGAATAATACACCTATTTAATTGGTTGTCAGTCTGCTGTCGGGGCCATTTTTACCCAAAGGAAAAGTCTAAAAAAATCTGAAATTTCACACAGTCTCCATTTGGGCCCTAGTTGGTCCCTCAACCTCGGCAGCCCGATCCAACCACGCTCTGGGTTACTGTAGGTTAAAAATGTAGTTTTTCGAGCTTATTTCTCTCCTATCCAATCTACCAAGCTCAAATTTGGAAATGAGCCTCTGTGGGACTCCTGAGCAATAATGATGAGGCGGCGCTCTACCCTGATCAGCTGAGTGAGCTACAAAACTCATTTCTCTCTTATCCATCCTACCAAGCNATGATGAGGCGGCGCCCTACCCTGATCAGCTGAGTGAGCTACAAAACTCATTTCTCTCTTATCCATCCTACCAAGTTGAAATTTGGAATGCAGCTTCTGTAGGATTACAGAGTAAGAATGACAAGACAGCGGCCCACCCTGATCAGCTGAGTNATGCAGCTTCTGTAGGATTACAGAGTAAGAATGACAAGACAGCGGCCCACCCTGATCAGCTGAGTGTAGCTCTATCGGAAATTTTCGCTTGCCAATGCAGCCATAGTTCTATCCATTATAAAATTCTACGCTAGAATAATATACCCTTGTGCAAACTCTGCAGCGTTTTTTAAAATCACAAAATGAACNCCATTATAAAATTCTACGCTAGAATAATATACCCTTGTGCAAACTCTGCAGCGTTTTTTAAAATCACAAAATGAACATCGTGGGACATGAAAATCTAATTTATAAAAGTTGAGACGCTCTCCTTGAAAAAAAATTTAAAAAAAACTCCTCAGGGACAGTGATTTGTGTGAAGGTAAAATGCTTTACGGACGAGTTGAAGCATTTCAGCTTCGAAAATATTCCAAAAAAGTTAATGATAAACGTTAATACTAATTTCAAAAAACGCCTTACGTGCAATTAATTGATTACAAATTTATTTTTCTTTACGATTTTTTTCAAATAGTTGAGTTGAGTGAATTCCAATCGATGTTCCTCCAAACTTACCCCAACGATCTTACATGACACCCCTTGGATGTCGCCCCAAAGTATGAAAAATATTGAGGCAAAGTTTTGATAAGTTTGGTTTTTGGAGTTGAGACGTTCTTATTTCACACGGCAGTGTACTTATCAATATGAGGACTTATTCAAAGTAGTCCCCAATCTGGAATTTTGAAGTCACCTGATTTTTCTTGGTAGAAAAATAAAATAAATATTCCTGACTTAAGAATTAATAAAGTGTGTTTCTGTGTTCAAACAAGGGGGAAAATTTCTCCAAATGGAATAAATTCAATTATATTTGCTGAGAACGAGAACAATGAAAAAGTGTGCACTAATACTATATTAAACTCTGAAACAAAATACTATTCTCAATAATTCTAACGTAGCCTACATTCTCAGCAGTTTGAGATTTCCCTGACTAATTATCATATTGTAGGTATTCAACAAATTCACCGACTTTTCCATAACTTTTTCCAACGCTACAAAACCCCCACCTTTTCTAGGTTTTCCAGAATGGGGGCTACTCTAGGGTCAGGTACATGCATTACTTGCTTAGGTATTATGTACGACAAACCATTAATTGATGTGAGTTTGGTACAAGGATTATTTGCTTTATTTTAGATCACGATTTGGACACACTCTGAATGAATCACAAAAATCATGGCAAATGCTGGAGGTCCTCCATGGGCGTGCTCCATCCCTTGCATGAACACCGGACATGAGGAACAAATAAAACCTTTCACTGACGGGACATTGAATAAATGTCTGACAACTCTGAAAGCACGTTCCTACAACAACTTGCAGTATGCAGATTTTAATATTCCTACTCAGGTAGATGAACAAAATGGCTATCATAGCGCATGCTACAGAAAATTCACTGCTGTAAAACAACGACATTATGATAAAGTCCCGCCTCTTGTGATGAAATTGCCCCTTTCAAGACGGTTAACCCCCATCCCTAGCCCATTAGGGGAAACCCGGCCAAGAAGAGAAAGACTAATCACTTCATCAAGAGTCTTAAANCAGAAAATTCACTGCTGTAAAACAACGACATTATGATAAAGTCCCGCCTCTTGTGATGAAATTGCCCCTTTCAAGACGGTTAACCCCCATCCCTAGCCCATTAGGGGAAACCCGGCCAAGAAGAGAAAGACTAATCACTTCATCAAGAGTCTTAAGGAAAATATGTTTGTTCTGTGGTAAAGTTAGAAAAAAGTACGCACAAAAGGAACAGAAATTATTTTCAGCAACAAATNGAAAATATGTTTGTTCTGTGGTAAAGTTAGAAAAAAGTACGCACAAAAGGAACAGAAATTATTTTCAGCAACAAATCTTATTGCAAGGACAGCGATGGAGGCAGCCTCAGCACTTGATGACAGAAGGATACTCACAATAATTGATCAAGGAGATTTCATGGCAAAAGAAGTGCGATATCACGACATTTGCATGAAAAGGTATCTTATGAAAGCAAGAGGAAAACAAAACATTGNATGGCAAAAGAAGTGCGATATCACGACATTTGCATGAAAAGGTATCTTATGAAAGCAAGAGGAAAACAAAACATTGTTCAGCCAACACAGCCAGCTATGTCTCAACGTTCATTGAACCATGAGAGATTCAAATTTGTGTTTGATATCGTAGAAGAAGAAATACTGCGGAAGGAGAAAATCNACGTTCATTGAACCATGAGAGATTCAAATTTGTGTTTGATATCGTAGAAGAAGAAATACTGCGGAAGGAGAAAATCTTTACTTTCAAGGAGTTACACAAAGTATTTAAAGATAAAATCGAGTCACTTGAACCGACTTCGACAACCGCTATGATACAACCACAGTACCGTGAACAAAAACTCTTAGAACGTTTTCCTCCTACTCTCCTTGTTGATAAGTCAAAAAATGTACATATATTCTTCAAGTCTACAATGAATTTTGTTCCCAAAGTAATTGAATGCAAATTGAAGGAAATGAAACACGAGTCCCTCATGAGGGAAGCTGCCTATTCANTTTTGTTCCCAAAGTAATTGAATGCAAATTGAAGGAAATGAAACACGAGTCCCTCATGAGGGAAGCTGCCTATTCACTGAGAAAGGAAATCAACGCCAATGAATATCGTCTGCCTTCAAGGGAAGTTACACTTTTTGATTTGTACAAAGGGGAATGTGATANCGCCAATGAATATCGTCTGCCTTCAAGGGAAGTTACACTTTCTGATTTGTACAAAGGGGAATGTGATATTCCTCCAGCACTCAATAATTTTATCAGAGATGTTATTTATGGCCCAACAACGAGCAAAGACGCCTATCTCGGAACCGACGCACNGCACTCAATAATTTTATCAGAGATGTTATTTATGGCCCAACAACGAGCAAAGACGCCTATCTCGGAACCGACGCACCGATTCAATTTATTCTGATATAATATTCACAGCAACGAACGGATGCACTAAGCCNGGAACCGACGCACCGATTCAATTTATTCTGATATAATATTCACAGCAACGAACGGATGCACTAAGCCATCAAAACAGTTGTTGCTTGGAAGTGCGACCAAAACCATCACTTGCAGTAAAAAAATAGTCAACATTTTAAACAGGCTACGTCACTCAGTGAGCTACAATGTAGTTGAAGAAATAGAAACAGAAGTGTCATATACAGCTCATCAAGAAACATCAATAATCTTGACGTGACCAAGCTTGGCTACGGCGATAAAGCCAACTTGATCTGCGGTGTTGNTCATCAAGAAACATCAATAATCTTGACGTGACCAAGCTTGGCTACGGCGATAAAGCCAACTTGATCTGCGGTGTTGCCAGAGTTGTGAAGTAATATGTGTGTGCCCAGCGCCACAGCTCTGCGGTGAGCTGATGAGATGTAGGGTTGTTCGGTCGACAGCCTAGGGACTCTGGTAAACACTCCGTCATACACACATTGCCGAGGGTGTCGGCCCCCTCGCACGCCGTACTTAATTATCAATTTAAAAAATGGTGCTGGTTGTTAAGGTATTTATTACCCCGTTATGTGCACACAACTATACAGAAGACACGTGGCCTGAATGGCCCGGAACTACAAGCGACCATGTGGTCTTATAATGTGAAGCTCGAAATGCACTTTACGATTCCCGATAAATAATAACGTCGCTCTCCCCTCGGCGCTATGCAAGTTAAATAATGAAAGAGATGATGATAATGATTTACAATGTTATGGATGTGACTGGATACTATTCGACAGATGATGTCCTTGCTAGGGCTTCTGCGGAGTGGGGAGAGCGTAACGTCCGAGCTCGTCCAAGTCCTGGCGAATACTGCCGGAAATGTGCGCCGGCTTCCGCTACCTAGGCGCAGCTGACGCCATGCGGTGAAACGGTGAAACACAATATACACTGAAAGATGATTATGGGATGGAAAATGATATGAACTAAATTAACACAAGAAAACATAATTACCCTTACACAAATACATAATAAAAATTATAATACTTATTCTAAATGTTTCATTGCACCAGCCACAGCATTGCCAAATGTAAAATGTCACATGTGTCTGGCTGTGGCTGGGCAGATTGTCTCNGTTTCATTGCACCAGCCACAGCATTGCCAAATGTAAAATGTCACATGTGTCTGGCTGTGGCTGGGCAGATTGTCTTCGATGACAAAACAAATTATTAATTAACTATACACTGACGCTATTAACAAATACACTGACGAAATAAACTGAATAAATAATAAACACTAATGCACTCGTGCCCACAAGCCTGTCGGTGTGGTATGTCTGGTGTGGACATACTGCGGCAGTCAGTGGGCAAAAGGACTCGTGAACGTGCGGTTCACGTCAATCTCCTACCCNGTCTGGTGTGGACATACTGCGGCAGTCAGTGGGCAAAAGGACTCGTGAACGTGCGGTTCACGTCAATCTCCTACCGAATCAAGAAGTTGCCAAATTTATTTACTAGTGTGGCCTTTAATAATTTTGACCGGTTTGTAGAAACTTTANCTACCGAATCAAGAAGTTGCCAAATTTATTTACTAGTGTGGCCTTTAATAATTTTGACCGGTTTGTAGAAACTTTAACCGGTAAAAATACCCTTCACGACACAGTTGGAATCATTTTACAGAACAAGATACCAGGTGATGCAATGGAAGTTGAAGTTATTTCTGACGTTTTACAAGATGAAGAACAACAACTAAAAGAAAGTGAAGCCAATAAAGCTCAAATCAGAAGGAGGCGAGCTTTAGAAGAAGTATNGATGAAGAACAACAACTAAAAGAAAGTGAAGCCAATAAAGCTCAAATCAGAAGGAGGCGAGCTTTAGAAGAAGTATTTTCTGAAATAGAACCGTTCATGAAGAACCCCAAACTTTCAAATGTATCTGTATTAACAGATCCTCAATCCCGAATCGCACCACCCAAAGATTTCAAACTGTTTGACATACTCTGGGCTCTAAAATTTATTCATACACCAGAAATCCCAATGTGGGTTGGCTTCAACTCACAACTGTTTGTATACGAGTCACCGTTACAAACTGTTGCCTACCTCCAACAANCTTTCAAATGTATCTGTATTAACAGATCCTCAATCCCGAATCGCACCACCCAAAGATTTCAAACTGTTTGACATATACTCTGGGCTCTAAAATTTATTCATACACCAGAAAGCCCAATGTGGGTTGGCTTCAACTCACAACTGTTTGTATACGAGTCACCGTTACAAACTGTTGCCTACCTCCAACAAATTAATTCTTCCCCCACCTTATACGCTGTTGTACGACATACGTTGAAAATGGCCTTACAAGTGATGGACAAATGTGGACAAAGCAAAATATTTTGCACTTACGATCTAAATATTGCAAAAATGGCTCTGGAAATCCAAAATCAAGATCAACCACAGTTTGATAACATTTTCGTTGGACTAGGTCCATTACATATAGAGATGGCAATGTTCAAAGCATTAGGGAAGTTTATAGATGGGNTAACATTTTCGTTGGACTAGGTCCATTACATATAGAGATGGCAATGTTCAAAGCATTAGGGAAGTTTATAGATGGTTCGGGTATCGTTAAGATTCTCAACGAGTCTGGGATACTTGCAGCTCGCTCTGTATTGGGATTCATCGGTGGGACAAATTACAATCATTGCAAGAGGATTCACGGATTGCTAGCTCTCAGTCTTCGAAAACTTCATTATGACTAATTTTTATTAACTGTAGAAAATCGCGTTGTTTTCGAAAACCATGATGTTCCAAGACTAGTTATGGAAGCAACGATGCAACAATTGTCAACACTGGATAATTTTGAACTTGATTCAGAATTGAAATCCCGCATCGAGAAATATTTACAGTTCGAACAACAAACTGCACAAGGTCACCACNGCAACGATGCAACAATTGTCAACACTGGATAATTTTGAACTTGATTCAGAATTGAAATCCCACATCGAGAAATATTTACAGTTCGAACAACAAACTGCACAAGGTCACCACGGTCTGACGGCTCAGATTTGGATTATTTATGTGCAGTACATAGACTTGTATAATAATTTCAATAGAAGCGTCCATATGGGTGATATTGATCTATTTGTAAACAGCCTGTTGAAAATAAGTGACCTTTTTTTATCATGAACCATCAAAACTACTCCAGATGATTGTTACCATTTACCGATAACATCATAAAGGCACTGACAACCGAATAAACGAATAAAAGCTTTTCGCGGACACCAGTTAACTTGACGTTGGAGCAAACCATCAATGCGGATGCTGACAATAAACTTAGTGGCATTATTTCAGCCACTAATTCAATATCAGCNCGTTGGAGCAAACCATCAATGCGGATGCTGACAATAAACTTAGTGGCATTATTTCAGCCACTAATTCAATATCAGCTAGGCAAAGATGGGCTTACAGACATTCCCAAAGGACAGAGATTGTTAGTCATTTACGTTCTTGAAAGAAGTTCCAGTCAGAGGGCGAGAGCTGCATTTGAAATTTAGAGCAGAATGCTCTGGCGATTTTTCAAGATTCTACAAGGCCATCCAGCAAAATCAAGTTGTTAACTTCGTAGCTGACTGCCCTACATTAACAATCAAAAAAACTGAAAAGACTGAAACCTTTGTCGTCTTCTTACCGTATCCCTAGAAAACAACATCGATTTACAGTCTGTGTTGAGATTCCCTTTAACACCAGTTCCACTTTCCTTGGGGCACCACGACGGAACACTTTTGAAGACCCAAAAAAGTGTGCTGCTGAAATAAACACCCTTCCTGCTATGTATGGGGGCATCGCAAAGGCTATTTTAAAAAAGATCAGCCAGCGCTGCTAAATGTGCCTGCATTCACCTTATTTTTGATCGGTATGTTTCCCCGTCCATTAAAGACCTTGAAAGAGATTCAAGAAGCGCTGGTGGCTCCAGCATTGCCTACCATGTATCCAAGTCAGATCAAAAGAGACCAATAGATTTCATCAAAGCTTTAAGAAGCATCCAGTTCAAGCAGAGTCTGGTAAATTTTCTCGTGAACGAATGGGCCTCAGAAAATTATGCCGAATTTTTCAAGCAGTTTGCACTTTATGTGACTAGAGAAGAGATCTGCTACTTTTTTTATTCTTTGACTGAGGATGCAGTTACTGTCCTTGAAGAACAAAGTTTGAAATGTGGGCACATAGAAGCTGACTCTAGGATGGTATACCATTTGACGACGTTGAGAGAAACTTTGAATGTGGTCATAAGAACTTGTGATACAGATGTGCTAATTATAGTTATTGGAAGCATACAGAATATTCAGGATAATGTGAAAGTTTGTCTTGAAACTGGGTCGTTGTCAAGAAACGATCACAGATTTATCGATATCAGAAAAATCGTAGGCACGTTGGGTCCTGATATGTGCAGAGCTCTTCCTTCCCTTCACGTACTTACAGGTAGTGATTATACATCAGCATTCTTCCACATTGGAAAAAAGAAACCTTTCAATACTGTCCAAGCTCAAGAAGACGCAAAGCAAACTTTGTCAACATTTAGTAATAATCCAATACTATCTACTTCAGAATTTTGTACCATTGAAACATTAGTCTGCCAATTATACAGCCGTCGCGGATTTTAAGATATCTGTGAATTGCGCTTGCACCTGTTCATGGACGCCTATAAAAGAATTTGTGACATAAACCCTATTAAACCACCAAAAGGAATCGACAGCACAAATTTACCTCCATGCAAGAAGGCATTACGCCAGCATGTACTGAGGGCAAAAATGTGTTACATTGATGTGGTCCAATTAACAACTCCAGATCCTCCTAACGTAAAGGCTGATGAGTTTGGATGGGTCGAAGTGAATGGATCCTATGCCATGAAATGGTACGAGGGCTCTGCTCTTCCGGAAAAGTTGGAAGACATTGTCATCGAGGAACAGGTACCAGAAGATGAAGATGACGAAATGACTGATACCAGCGATGAGGACGACGAAGATTAGCGAGTACTGTGTTTTGGACTTTTTTATCATCATTAAGAATAAACATTTGTAATATATTATATAATAAATGAGTCAACATTTTGTTATATTCTTATAATTGTACGGCGTACTATAAAATTAAAGTGTTATTACTAATTCAGTTCTTACTATCTATTTCCTAGTGTTATCCACCCTTTGGAACATTGCACATCAATTTGTCTGTTTCCTTGCTGAGAGAGTAGGAAGTAGAACCAGGAAGAAGTTTTAGAAGATATCTACAGGAATTCGAAATATTGATGGACGTATAATAATTCCCACAGCAGCGCCTTCAGAATGCCCATCCCCCACCCCCTTTCGACATTTCTTAAGAAAAAGTTAGGTTGAATAAAGTTGTAATGAAGTTACATAGTTTTTTATGAAAGTCCGCATACTGTTTCATTTTCTTCACAAAAAGTACACTTTTTTAAGTGCCGTCTGCCGGTACTTNAAAGTACACTTTTTTAAGTGCAGTCTGCCGGTACTTCCCACCGGGTATAGGGTGGCAGACATGGTTTTTCGTTATGTTCGTGTCATGTAGTACCTCCAATCCAAGTTTCAGCTCTCCGTAAATGCTTGCAATTTTGACTAATTTTCGCAATTNGAATTCGAAATATTGATGGACGTATAATAATTCCCACAGCAGCGCCTTCAGAATGCCCATCCCCCACCCCCTTTCCACATTTCTTAAGAAAAAATATAGGTTGTAAAGTTAGGTTGAATAAAGTTGTAATGAAGTTACATAGTTTTTATGAAAGTCCGCATACTGTTTCATTTTCTTCACAAAAAGTACACTTTTTAANCTAATTCAGTTCTTACTATCTATTTCCTAGTGTTATCCACCCTTTGGAACATTGCACATCAATTTGTCTGTTTCCTTGCTGAGAGAGTAGGAAGTAGAACCAGGAAGAAGTTTTAGAAGATATCTACAGGAATTCGAAATATTGATGGACGTATAATAATTCCCACAGCAGCGCCTTCAGAATGCCCATCCCCCACCCCCTTTCGACATTTCTTAAGAAAAAATATAGGTTGTAAAGTTAGGTTGAATAAAGTTGTAATGAAGTTACATAGTTTTTATGAAAGTCCGCATACTGTTTCATTTTCTTCACAAAAAGTACACTTTTTTAAGTGCCGTCTGCCGGTACTTCCCACCGGGTATAGGGTGGCAGACATGGTTTTTCGTTATATTCGTGTCATGTAGTACCTCCAATCCAAGTTTCAGCTCTCCGTAAATGCTTGCAATTTTGACTAATTTTCGCAATTTCAAACATCTGCCATATCTTAACCCACCCGCTTTGAGGCGGCAGACTAGCAGAAATGGATCCAGGCTAGTAAGTCCCATTAACTTCTATATATAAAAAATCTCTGCCTTTTACGACCACTTTTCAGAGTTGGCTCCTGGACTATAACCAGACAGTAAAAATGCCCAATGTTGCATCCTAGCTGCTGCTAAACAGGGTACATCTTTAGTAGGTACTATAATTGCAACTAATGGCTNCCACCCGCTTTGAGGCGGCAGACTAGCAGAAATGGATCCAGGCTAGTAAGTCCCATTAACTTCTATATATAAAAAGTCTCTGCCTTTTACGACCACTTTTCAGAGTTGGCTCCTGGACTATAACCAGACAGTAACAATGCCCAATGTTGCATCCTAGNGCCTTTTACGACCACTTTTCAGAGTTGGCTCCTGGACTATAACCAGACAGTAACAATGCCCAATGTTGCATCCTAGCTGCTGCTAAACAGGGTACATCTTTAGTAGGTACTATAATTGCAACTAATGGCTNAATGCCCAATGTTGCATCCTAGCTGCTGCTAAACAGGGTACATCTTTAGTAGGTACTATAATTGCAACTAATGGCTGATGGTCTGTGTACAGCACAAATTTACGTCCATACAAATACTTATGGAATTTTTTTGCTGCAAAAATAATGCTCAAGGCTTCTTTTTGTAACTGGCAATAATCCCCTACTTTTGATAGTGTTTTTGAAGCAAAAAAATAGGCCACTACGTACAGTCATCTATCCTATGAGCAAGCACAGCACCCACCCCATACTGTGAGGCATCATTTACAACAACAAGAGGTTTCTTGGGATCATATGGTATCAAAACTGGGGATCGTAAAATCCATGCCTTACTGGCCTCAAAAACCTTGCTGATATTGATAAGTCCAGTTCCACACTACATCTTTAGTCGGCAAACCATAAAACAGCCGCAAACGGCTTGCCATGTGAGGAACAAACTTGTAGTAGAAAGTTAACAGACCTACATGTGCTCTCAATTCTGTGACATCCTTGGCATAGGAACATCTTGAATTGCTTCCAGTAAGTCAACAGTTGGTTGAATTTCACTAGAATTTAAACGGTAACCTAAGAATGTTATCTCTGATGCCAGGAATTTGCATTTTTGTGTCTTAATCCGTATTCCATAACTTGTAGCTTTTTTTACACAATCTCTAGCATCTGACTGCATTCCTGTATCAAGGGTTCCATTATCAAGATTTCATCAAAACACACAACTATGCATCGAATTCCCTATAGGATCTGCTCAATCGCTACTTGAAAAGTGCTGGGTGCAGAACACAATCCATATGGCATCCGCCTGTACCAGTACNTCAATCGCTACTTGAAAAGTGCTGGGTGCAGAACACAATCCATATGGCATCCGCCTGTACCAGTACAATCCCTTAGGTGCATTAACTGTCAGTACCTCCCGTACTTCTTCCCTACTACCAACTGCTGATATGCATTAGATAGGTCGAATACACAAAACACTTTCCCTTGCCCCATGGAACCACATATGTCTTCAATGCACGGTAATGGATGATGTNTCAATCGCTACTTGAAAAGTGCTGGGTGCAGAACACAATCCATATGGCATCCGCCTGTACCAGTACAATCCCTTATGTGCATTAACTGTCAGTACCTCCCGTACTTCTTCCCTACTACCAACTGCTGATATGCATTAGGTAGGTCGAATACACAAAACACTTTCCCTTGCCCCATGGAACCACATATGTCTTCAATGCACGGTAATGGATGATGTTCTGGTTCCACATTGGAATTGACTGTCTTTTTAAAATCAGCGCATATCCTAATTCCTCCATCTGTTTTAGGAACCATCACCAATGGACTAGCCCATTTGCTGCATGTGATCTTTTCTAACACGCCTACCTTTTCGAGCCTGCCCAACTCCTCTCCCATTTTATCCCATATAGCTTACGACACAGACCTCGTCTTGAGTAAAACTCATACACAATCATTTTTTAATACAAAAGTTGCTTGTAACTTACGAATCTCCCCAATTTCACCACTGAACACTTCCGCATATTTCTGCACGAGTTTCCGTACTACTGTTTCACATTCCCGCATGCATTCTAGAGACTGGTTCTTTCCAAAATCATTTACTGCCATAGGAATTACTGCTCGACCTACATCCTTGTGCTGGTTGTCCACTCACACTGCAAATACTGTTTGTCAGTCCAGTTGTAGCACTGACAGCCAGTCCTGACCCATCAGTGGTGATAACCACCATTCACCCGAGTCCCCCACTAACAGTGCCAGCTTCCAAGCTTGAATGCCATGTTTTACACTTACCTCAAAGGTCTATTTCAGCAGCAACTGCTCCCCAAAATATGTCCTCAACTGAATATCTGCTTGTTGCAAAGGAATGTCTGGCCAAATTGCACAATACACATTGTATGGTATATGAGAAACTGCCACCCCATATCTATTTTTGTGGTTAATGGTTTTCCCGACACCTCCACTGTCACTTTGTATGTTCCCTTAACTTTGTTTATCAAGCCCACATGCCACAAATCCATAACGTTCTGTCCCGTCTCTTCCACCTCCATCTGCACTGTTTGCATCACACCTTGTTTAGCACTCCGACATTTAAGAGCTAAATGTCAAACTTTACTGCAGTTATTGCACTTATCTATACATATTATAAAACTCAATGTATCTCTGTCGGTCTGGTAATGAGCTTATCACTCGAAAACAACTTATCCAATTTACTTGTTTTTTTTTTTTAATTCATAACTATGTTTTTTGGCCAGGTTTTAGTATATATTTTGTTATGTAAAGTAACATAAGGAATAAGCAGTGACAATAATAGTGAATCAGGTCAGAAAAAAGTTTGCAGACAGCGCGTTTTCTNAAAGTAACATAAGGAATAAGCAGTGACAATAATAGTGAATCAGGTCAGAAAAAAGTTTGCAGACAGCGCGTTTTCATGCAATACACTGTCTAAACAGTTAAAGATGGAACAATATCATGTAGTAAAGAATTGTATAGAATAAAAAGAACTAAAAAAACTCTATGATAGCATATATCTATCTATAACAGAGAAATACTAATGAGCGCTTTTACTATTAATTCACCGAGACGTTGAGTTTTATAATATGTATAGATATAGAGTATAAAAGATTAACACTAAGTNTAATTCACCGAGACGTTGAGTTTTATAATATGTATAGATATAGAGTATAAAAGATTAACACTAAGTAAAATTCAAATTTATTTTTAAAAAAACTTAAACAATAATTTTGTAGTCCACGCGAGCGAAGCCGCGGGCACAGCTAGTGATAATATAATGGGAATNACAAATCCATAACGTTCTGTCCCGTCTCTTCCACCTCCATCTGCACTGTTTGCATCACACCTTGTTTAGCACTCCAACATTTAAGAGCTAAATGTCAAACTTTACTGCAGTTATTGCACTTATCTATACATATTATAAAACTCAATGTATCTCTGTCTGTCTGGTAATGAGCTTATCACTCGAAAACAACTTATCCAATTTACTTGTTTTTTTTTTTTAATTCATAACTATGTTTTTTGGCCAGGTTTTAGTATATATTTTGTTATGTAAAGTAACATAAGGAATAAGCAGTGACAATAATAGTGAATCAGGTCAGAAAAAAGTTTGCAGACAGCGCGTTTTCTTGCAATACACTGTCTAAACAGTTAAAGATGGAACAATATCATGTAGTAAAGAATTGTATAGAATAAAACGAACTAAAAAAACTCTATGATAGCATATATCTATCTATAACAGAGAAATACTAATGAGCACTTTTACTATTAATTCACCGAGACGTTGAGTTTTATAATATGTATAGATATAGAGTATAAAAGATTAACACTAAGTNTAATTCACCGAGACGTTGAGTTTTATAATATGTATAGATATAGAGTATAAAAGATTAACACTAAGTAAAATTCAACTTTATTTAAAAAAAAAACTTAAACAATAATTTTGTAGTCCACGCGAGCGAAGCCGCGGGCACAGCTAGTGATAATATAATGGGAATNAAAAAAACTTAAACAATAATTTTGTAGTCCACGCGAGCGAAGCCGCGGGCACAGCTAGTGATAATATAATGGGAATAATACACACAAACAAAATAACCTGTAGTGTACACAGTGTAAAATGACACACAATTCTGTTTAATAATCTGGCTTGGTCTTGTGTCCTGCTGTGAATTTAGTCTCCTTCCTAATGAAGTGTTTATTAGCTGCTTCAATGACACACTTTAGGACACTAAACACTAGCACAGGTCTTCCATGTAAGTCCAAAACTTTCTGGCCATCGTCCTTCCATTGATTAAAAGGTATTTCTCTAATGTTACAAACAATATTGTTAATTGGATTCATATTTCATACCACGATAAACAGATACGTGCTGCCATGCCAGGTCNAATGTTACAAACAATATTGTTAATTGGATTCATATTTCATACCACGATAAACAGATACGTGCTGCCATGCCAGGTCTAGACACGCGAGCGGATTAATGTCCCAACATTGCTTCTTCGGCCTGGCTCGGAAAAACTTTGGTGGCATTTGGATAGCAATAAGGACTACCAGAGCGCGTCAGCGGGAAGAAAAAACGTGCAGTTTCCAAACACCGTCCCTGCCAAAAAAAANGCAATAAGGACTACCAGAGCGCGTCAGCGGGAAGAAAAAACGTGCAGTTTCCAAACACCGTCCCTGCCAAAAAAAATGTCTGTATCACCGCATTCTCTAATTTCCTGACCTACGTTTTTGAGGTGANCCAAACACCGTCCCTGCCAAAAAAAATGTCTGTATCACCGCATTCTCTAATTTCCTGACCTACGTTTTTGAGGTGAAACGGCTAGCACGTCGTCAAAGGTGCTAATTTTGGGTCAAACCCACATTCAAATGGTGATCTTTTTTCACGATCTATTAATGTTTTTTTTTTGCTATGGCTGTGAATTCTAGTGGTGTTCCATTCCTCAGTGAAAGAACGGCATAAGAACCAATATTTNTTTTTTTTTTGCTATGGCTGTGAATTCTAGTGGTGTTCCATTCCTCAGTGAAAGAACGGCATAAGAACCAATATTTTTGTCTTGAAACTTAGAGAGAATTTTTTTAAAATAATGGATCAGACAGATAAGATAAAAACTAAGTAAATAAATACTAATTATAAAATTTAGGTAAAGCAGTGCATCAAACGCATCCATTGCGAGCCGCCACAGAATAAATACAGTAATTTGTAGGGTTAACAATTTTTTTTTAATTTGTAAGAAACCATGCTGGTAATATGAATGTCTTATTTTCCAAAATGTTAAATCACAGAGTTGCAATTTCAATTTTTTGAGAATTTTTTTANCTGGTAATATGAATGTCTTATTTTCCAAAATGTTAAATCACAGAGTTGCAATTTCAATTTTTTGAGAATTTTTTTATAATTATCACAAACACCTGTTAATTACATATTACAAACTCCAAAATTCAGGTCCCTTGAGATTTGTACNATAATTATCACAAACACCTGTTAATTACATATTACAAACTCCAAAATTCAGGTCCCTTGAGATTTGTACTAAAGGGGTTTCACTACTAGCCAATTTGAATGTTATAAATATTCAGTAGAAAATCTCTCAATACTTTAGAAATATTTTAGAAANGTTTCACTACTAGCCAATTTGAATGTTATAAATATTCAGTAGAAAATCTCTCAATACTTTAGAAATATTTTAGAAATGCAGAAACATCACTGACATTGAAAATTGTACTTACAAATTTTTTTGGTCATACTGATTAACCAACTCTTCTGATACATTCTTTTATTTTCCTTGTTTAAATACTGTCTAAAAGCAACATCCCATATGGTGGATACTGTTAAATTTCGTAAATAGAGGTTTCTATCAAGTTTCACTATTGTAAAGTGGCCACTCCTAATGTTTCCCAATAAAATTAATGGAAAAAAAAAAATTAACAGGAGGATGCTGCCTGAGTCATGGAGGGCTATCTGTTGCTCACAACTTGGTTGATGCACTACCCCATTACTGATAACAATAATAAACAAGTGTATTTTGTTATCTGCTGTTCATCGGTAACTGTGCAGTTTTAAAATCAACCTTTGGAAAATATTACTGTCTACATGCATATATTGTAACAGACACACTGAATAGAATGCACCTAGTAAAGTTGGTGAAGACAAAGGGAAAGTGGTTCCATATCNATATATTGTAACAGACACACTGAATAGAATGCACCTAGTAAAGTTGGTGAAGACAAAGGGAAAGTGGTTCCATATCTTAATATAGATTTAAGAGCATTAGGTAAACATATGCCACTACTGAAATTATTTATTTTGCATTCTGTTTTTTATGGACACAAAAGTAAGAATAAGCAGACATGTAAAATATTTACCTTTTCTAATAANTTATTTTGCATTCTGTTTTTTATGGACACAAAAGTAAGAATAAGCAGACATGTAAAATATTTACCTTTTCTAATAATTTCACAGTTTCATTTGACCAATGCATGAATAAAGTGATCAGGCCCATGACAATGTTAATTTTACACATAGTGGAAGAATATATAATGTGCATACAAACAGATCTTAAGTAGAGCTTTGACGCGTGACACGCACTGACAATTATTTAAACACGACTTTCCCTCATCTTCATGTGTCATCACGTCACCCCAAGTGGGGTTTGAACCCAGAAACGACTTGCTAGCAGAGCCTACCAGCATACCCCTAGGCGCGGGGCCACTCACGGACACGTCAGCCAAGTTCGTTTCGCCTTTATGTCAGATGTCACGCCAACCTCCCACGTGTAATAGGAGCCAGCCAAGCGACCCAACTAAGCGCCTGAGCTCCCGCAGCTGAGGCAGCCCCGCATGACAGAGATGCCTGCTTTCGCCATAGACTGAGAGATGGCACCCGAGAGCGTAGCTCCGCCCATGGGAGGAGGAACTCACCCCCGCACTCCCGCACTTCAGAGAGCCTGCAGGCAGGTGGAATATATGACCGTGCTTCGCTGCAGAATGGCAGTTCATTCTCAGCAGCTCGCTCAACCACCTCGTGTGCTGGNGTGGAATATATGACCGTGCTTCGCTGCAGAATGGCAGTTCATTCTCAGCAGCTCGCTCAACCACCTCGTGTGCTGGAGCTCTCTACCAACTCCAACGTGTTCGTGACCTTCTAGAAGCTCTTCAAGACTTTCATCAGCAACCCCCAAAGAAGTCTTCAACCTCTTTCAACACGCACTACCCTTCTGGTAGNCAAGACTTTCATCAGCAACCCCCAAAGAAGTCTTCAACCTCTTTCAACACGCACTACCCTTCTGGTAGTGCCACACGAGTCCCTTCTGGTCAACAGCATCGAGTTTAGACCCAGATCCCCATCATCTGGTATTTGTGTCTACTTCCGTTTCAGTACCTGGTTAGTTAGCAGGTAGTGCGGGCCACCGTGTCTATTCCNTCATCTGGTATTTGTGTCTACTTCCGTTTCAGTACCTGGTTAGTTAGCAGGTAGTGCGGGCCACCGTGTCTATTCCTCACAGAATAAATACGTTTTCTATCAAACCTCCGAGTACTGATTCTAAGGTGACTGTGTCTTTTATCCCCTGTAGACGTCAGCCCACTAGGGAAAAGCAGGAGAACGCGTCAATTACTAACCTAATTGCCGAACCTAGAGTAGGTCTGCGGGCTCCCTTAACCAGATACACGTAGGTCGCAAACACACCCATTAGACTGCCATCTATACTGTGCACGTGGTGTGCAGTACAGTGGAGCCACAACCACTAGAGACTTAATCCACAAGGCCGCTAGTCAACCAGCCCAGCCAATTCACTCCATCCACCGCGCTGAACTGTCGCCGGANGAGACTTAATCCACAAGGCCGCTAGTCAACCAGCCCAGCCAATTCACTCCATCCACCGCGCTGAACTGTCGCCGGAAGGAGCGATAGACTGGTTATGGAGGTCTGCCCACCTTTGGACCACACCCACGTCGTTGTTGGATATCCAGGGTTAACCCACCACTCTAACCACCACGCTGAACTGTCGCTGGTTTGAGTAATCAGGTACAACTCTGGCTGGCTTGGCCTCGGCTTGGCTATATACCTAGCTATGGATCATCGTCGCCTGCTCTTCCTTTGTGGGGCCAACTTTAGTACCTACCATTATGCCATACACCCATAGGAGTGGTGCGAAGTGGCAAGCTAGGAAGGCAGTTACTGCCTCCGAATCCAACATGAGCCATAAGCCAGCCCCAACTGCACTTTGCAGCATAACCTCCCAGGAACGTGCTCAAGCCGCCCAACATTTGGAGAGGCCTCAACTCCCAGGTCCCTCCCCCTCCTTATTTCAGCTCCCATTCAAGACCACCGGCCAACCGCATCGGGTTGTCACTGACTTCCGTCAGGGACATCATGTGCCACTGGGGATAGCGAACCCGTGGTTCCGGGGCACCAGAACCAGCAGCCCTCTGCGGGCACCCTTCAGCACCACCAGCCGCAGCACCACCTCCGCCCAACCTCAGCAGCAACAGCGGCCGAGCCAGGAGCTATCCTGGGCCATGCCCATATACAGGTAAACCTGCCACGCCGTCAACCCACGCGCCCTAGCCTATACACCGGCCGAAGTCCGATTAGCAGCCAGTTAAGTCAGCCAAGCATACCGCCCATGTCTCTGACCGACACACAAAACCTTGCCAGACCGTGACGACCGTGACGTCGTCATCAGTCACCCGATGTCATGCTTCAGCTTTCCAAATGCTCAGTTTATCATAAACAGCCCATACTGAAATATTTTTATATGAGGATACTTCAATTGTAAAAGCTTACCTCTTCTTCTTGTTCCGTAATCTTCTCCCTACTCAAATGCAGATCGTCTTGAGCATGCTCCAGAACATCAGCCACATTAGAACATCTATCTGCTTCATTTTTAAGAGCAGCTTCAATTTCTGCTTTCTTCATATTCCACTCATCAGTCAAATGTGCTAGATGTGCTGTCTCCTTTTCAAGCAACTGCAACAGTGAGAGTTTCAAATTACATATTGTAAACATTGTGTTGCAGACACCGTTTCCAGCTGCATAAATCATTTCATGACCTCTTCATCATTCTTCTGCAGCAAAGGCCTGACATTTATACTAATGCACTCTGTGGCAGACAACTGACAACAGTGAGATTGTACACTAACACAATCAAAATTATAATTCATGCACCTGTCGACAGCATCACTTGTGTGGATAAGAATTCTACAGTAACTAATTGGACCAAGGTAAAGCAGTAAATCAAAATTATACATTCATATTTTCCATGCTTTTTCANTTACCTCTTCTTCTTGTTCCGTAATCTTCTCCCTACTCAAATGCAGATCGTCTTGAGCATGCTCCAGAACATCAGACACATTAGAACATCTATCTGCTTCATTTTTAAGAGAAGCTTCAATTTCTGCTTTCTTCATATTCCACTCATCAGTCAAATGTGCTAGATGTGCTGTCTCCTTTTCAAGCAACNAGCTTCAATTTCTGCTTTCTTCATATTCCACTCATCAGTCAAATGTGCTAGATGTGCTGTCTCCTTTTCAAGCAACTGCAACAGTGAGAGTTTCAAATTACATATTGTAAACATTGTGTTGCAGACACTGTTTCCAGCTGCATAAATCATTTCATGACCTCTTCATCATTCTTCTGCAGCAAAGACCTGACATTTATACTAATGCACTCTGTGGCAGACAACTGACAACAGTGAGATTGTAANCATTCTTCTGCAGCAAAGACCTGACATTTATACTAATGCACTCTGTGGCAGACAACTGACAACAGTGAGATTGTAATTCATGCACCTGTCGACAGCATCACTTGTGTGGATAAAAATTCTACAGTAACTAATTGGACCAAGGTAAAGCAGTAAATCAAAATTATACATTCATATTTTCCATGCTTTTTCANAATTCTACAGTAACTAATTGGACCAAGGTAAAGCAGTAAATCAAAATTATACATTCATATTTTCCATGCTTTTTCATCTCAGTTATTTTATTTGCATAGATACTATTCTATTCAGAAAAATAAATTTTACCTCATTTCATTTAAAGACATGAATTTATTCACCTCTTTATTTAACACACAAACAAAATTACAGTAAAACCCCCTATCTAACGAGCACGGACCTAGCAAGTAGAGAAATGTTACAACAACATCCTATAAAACCATTAAAAAAACTAAAAAAAATAGGCAAAATGCTAGAAATCTCAATTAAAAGTTTTTATTTTAATATGTTCATTAGAGCGCAGTAATAATATACGAGAGATTTTATGCGACTACTATTAATAACTGGTAGGCCACACGGGCGATACATACACACGTGAATAGAAGTGGTGTCTCATACTGCCCCCTCTCCTTGCTACATGCTGCACACCCTTNCGGGCGATACATACACACGTGAATAGAAGTGGTGTCTCATACTGCCCCCTCTCCTTGCTACATGCTGCACACCCTCATAGCTTGCAAAATGCTACACACAAAGCAAAAGTGATAGGCAATAGCTAATGTTTCACAACCAAACCCTTTCTCCCTTCGTGATTAACAGCAACAGCCAATAGTGGAGCAAGTTTCATGTCTCACCAGTTCCTCTGTTCCAAGCCTGCATTCTTTGTGAACCAGCCANAACAGCCAATAGTGGAGCAAGTTTCATGTCTCACCAGTTCCTCTGTTCCAAGCCTGCATTCTTTGTGAACCAGCCATTTTAGGTTGTTTGTGCTGTGTTTGATTTTTGTAAACGCTTCGTGATAGTGCTACATATTTTTATGAGTATTTTTTGCTTGGTTTTTTGGGTTTCGACTTTGAATTGTGTTAGGAATGAACTAGATTGATTATTGACAACCTTTGTGCACAATTTTATTTAGTTTTGGTTTTCAGTACAGACAATGAGCCGTTTAGCCCATCAAATTATGTTGCCAATCTGCTCATGCTTAGAAAATGAGAAAATTATTGCTTTTGCTGTAGAATTTTTTATTACTGCAACAGATAAGTTGATTAGGATCCACAGTTTATTCAATTGAAAATGTTGTTTGAAAAGTTGCAGCTTTCTTGCCAGCAAACTGAAATAATACCTCCTAATGCTCACGAAATATTAGCTATATTATGGTNGAAAAGTTGCAGCTTTCTTGCCAGCAAACTGAAATAATACCTCCTAATGCTCACGAAATATTAGCTATATTATGGCCTTAGTTTGATTTGCATACGTAATATGTTCATAATATTACTAAAATGTTTCTCACTTTAAGTAAGTATACCAGTGAATATATTTGAAACATTATCCGTATTGCAATTTAATAACATAAACACATGAAATTTTATTCTAAACAAAAGACTGAAATTGTATTTGCAACCTCACATCCGTTCGCCAAATGCACCTACAACTAGAGTCGTGTGGCTAGATGTTTACTTCAAAACACAACATAAAACTGTGGAGCATCGTTTGTTATAGATGGCGAATTTGGTTTAATGTCTTTAATTGTGGTTATTATGCAGGNACATAAAACTGTGGAGCATCGTTTGTTATAGATGGCGAATTTGGTTTAATGTCTTTAATTGTGGTTATTATGCAGGAGCAGTTTGGACGTTACAACATATGTGCAACACTGGCAGTATTAAGAATTCGGGGAAACTGTTAAGACAGCATATTTTCATTCATAATAATAAAGTATAAGTACTAATTTTGACCGTAGAAGAGTATTTTTTACACTCTTCTGGTAGTTTACAGTTCATACACAAAAAGGTATTTATAGATTACCCACAGTACCTATTGCGCCTGGATAACAATATATCATATTTACATAAATATTATTTGCCGCAAAAATGACTCCATCGCAAANGTACCTATTGCGCCTGGATAACAATATATCATATTTACATAAATATTATTTGCCGCAAAAATGACTCCATCGCAAAACTATGCGCGGTTTTATGAAATAAATAACATTTATTTTCGCCTTGTAGCAGGAGTGTGAGGGGTGTACGAGAAACATAATGACGAGCCGACCTCACAAAGGCTTGGTGATTACATGCCCAATCGAAATTATTAGCAAGCAGAATCACTGCACATGGAAATATGTTAGGTTAAAAATACATATAGAGCTTGCGGAAAAAATAAAACTCTGGAAATTTGTTTGTATATTTATATTTTACCTCTGTTCTGGGCATTAGTTAAACAATAAATAAGAATTACACCACTCTTGCAGGAAGGCATGCAACTGATAGAGAATTCCACACATAACATGCACAATAACATAGCAGTCATGAGAACCACTGAACTAATTTTGGTCAAGCAAACTTTATTGTCATTTATGCATTATACACAAGCTCTACATGACTTGACTAAAAGTCAAGAACTTGAAGATGAAATATGGATTTATAGGAAGCTAATTGGTACAACTGAAAATTTGCATGTTCTTGGTCATGTAGGGCTTGTTTATAGTGCATAAATGACAATAAAGTTTATTTGACCGAAATCTGTTTAATGGTTTTCATGTTGCTGTGGCATAACCTCAACACCAGCGNAATGACAATAAAGTTTATTTGACCGAAATCTGTTTAATGGTTTTCATGTTGCTGTGGCATAACCTCAACACCAGCGGCACGTATAGCACGCTAGTATTACCTGTGCGGTGCCGCGTTTAAAAGATTTCACCTTGGGAGATAACAGCTACAAANGCACGTATAGCACGCTAGTATTACCTGTGCGGTGCCGCGTTTAAAAGATTTCACCTTGGGAGATAACAGCTACAAACGAAATGGGGGCCTAGCTTCCAAAGCGAGCCGCGCACGCTAGCCAATAGATGGTAGCAGAGTTGCCTTCTCTGCTACTGTATCACAAAAGTATATCACTTCCTCTTTTCATCTCGCACAGGTTCAAAACGACTCAGGTTTGAAATGCATTGCGTCAAATCAATATAGCATCGGATTAAAATAATATTTAAATTATAACTCCGCTTGTTTTCACTCAATAAGACACAGAAATTGGTTTAAGGCACGCTCTTTTAATGTCATCCGGTGCGAGAACTTTGACTAATGGTGAACGAAAAAAAAGTATGTGGCTTTTTTTTTTGTCTGCAAGACATACCATATTTACAGCATTTTAAGAGACTTTTTTTAATCAATTTGAATCTTCCCAANTTTTTTTTTGTCTGCAAGACATACCATATTTACAGCATTTTAAGAGACTTTTTTTAATCAATTTGAATCTTCCCAAATCATGCCTCAGCTTAGAATTGGAACAGGCAATATTACATACAGTTCTGATTATATATATAAAACAAGCTGATAAAATGGACAGTGTATATTTACCAGTACCGTTGCAGCCCTAATACTAATATAATAAAGTGGTCCCAGTTCATCAAAACACGTAGTTTTTGTGTCAAGCGCAGCCCCTTATCGCATGGCTGGGTCTGACCTCTAACAAGGTCGTGGAGTATGTGTGTCTAGCCCGCTATGACACTGTGCCGTATCTAAAATCTACCAGTCCTGTTTTTAAAAGACCAAAAACTAGCGCAGTGTACAGCATCTGCTGTAAAATAAAAACATAAATAATTAAATTAAGTGACATAATTGTATGTAAATATGTTACAATGTATTCTAATACCAGTACTTTGAGATTCTATTTCATGGTATAAATAGCAACTGCATTTCTTTATTCCCATTTGTTACGCATCTCTTCCTCCTACCCACAACCCTTATTATTTCC
The DNA here is from genome assembly GCA_002778355.1 of Clitarchus hookeri. Classification (NCBI taxonomy): domain Eukaryota; kingdom Metazoa; phylum Arthropoda; class Insecta; order Phasmatodea; family Phasmatidae; genus Clitarchus; species Clitarchus hookeri. The sequence continues at coordinate 269,315 of NQII01001398.1, forward strand.
CCGCCTCATTATTTCCTCCTTGCTCCCNCCCATTTGTTACGCATCTCTTCCTCCTACCCACAACCCTTATTATTTCCCCGCCTCATTATTTCCTCCTTGCTCCCTCCCCCATGCCACATCCACACTGCTCCCTTCTTCCCTTCACCCCTCTAAACACGCTCACACCAATCCAAGCACTCTTCCAAACCCATACTCTTTTTTTCATCTCATTTTTCCCCCCGCCGCAACCCTTCTCCAACATCAGCATTCTCATCCTCTTGTTTCTAACCCCCCCTCCCCCGCAACCGTTACTACCCCCAGCTGAATTTTCTTTGTCCTACTCTCCCTAACTTGATGTGGCAAGGCATGGTTTTCTTTTGAAAAGCAACTGAAAAAAAATGCAGTGTTTGTTAGGAATTACATCATGTACNCCCAGCTGAATTTTCTTTGTCCTACTCTCCCTAACTTCATGTGGCAAGGCATGGTTTTCTTTTGAAAAGCAACTGGAAAAAAATGCAGTGTTTGCTAGGAATTACATCATGTACTGTTTAAACTTTTTTTTTCAGTGATGAGGGGTTATTTATACTTCTGAACCATCATTTTTTTTTAAAACGTCTACAATTTTAATTAAATTCATATACAATTTCATTTACCTTAATTTTAAGCCTGATGCAANTTTTTTTTTAAAACGTCTACAATTTTAATTAAATTCATATACAATTTCATTTACCTTAATTTTAAGCCTGATGCAATGAAATAAGAGTGTAATCTGTTTGGTAAACTTTGTAGAGCTCAATTTTTTTTAACATTTTTCAGGACAAGGAGAGGGTACACATATGCTATGCTTACCAGGTATTATTTTATTTGGAAGACGTCTGCCTATTGAAAGAAATCAGTATTTCATTTAAAAAACGTATCTTATTTATTCCAGTGACAATTAAAAACAAACTTTAAGCAAAACATGCACTAACATAATTTTTAAATTTTCTAGAGATCTAAACAGGTTATTTTGTTTGGATTTTGCTTAAAGCTACAACATGTATTAAAATTTTCTAAAAGGCCTCTACATCACCAAAACAACTAAACTGGTTATGAGTGTTGGTAAAGATAAAATTATGCAGTGAAGTTATTTATAATAAATGGAGACCTATTCTGCAAACAGGCCTGGNTCCCATTTGTTACGCATCTCTTCCTCCTACCCACAACCCTTATTATTTCCCCGCCTCATTATTTCCTCCTTGCTCCATCCCCCATGCCACATCCACACTGCTCCCTTCTTCCCTTCACCCCTCTAAACACGCTCACACCAATCCAAGCACTCTTCCAAACCCATACTCTTTTTTTCATCTCATTTTTCCCCCCGCCGCAACCCTTCTCCAACATCAGAATTCTCATCCTCTTGTTTCTAACCCNAAACCCATACTCTTTTTTTCATCTCATTTTTCCCCCCGCCGCAACCCTTCTCCAACATCAGAATTCTCATCCTCTTGTTTCTAACCCCCAGCTGAATTTTCTTTGTCCTACTCTCCCTAACTTCATGTGGCAAGGCATGGTTTTCTTTTGAAAAGCAACTGAAAAAAAATGCAGTGTTTGTTAGGAATTACATCATGTACTGTTTAAACTTTTTTTTTCAGTGATGAGGGGTTATTTATACTTCTGAACCATCATTTTTTTTTAAAACGTCTACAATTTTAATTAAATTCATATACAATTTCATTTACCTTAATTTTAAGCCTGATGCAATTAAATAAGAGTGTAATCTGTTTGGTAAACTTTGTAGAGCTCAATTTTTTTTAACATTTTTCAGGACAAGGAGAGGGTACACATATGCTATGCTTATCAGGTATTATTTTATTTGGAAGACGTCTGCCTATTGAAAGAAATCAGTATTTCATTTAAAAAACGTATCTTATTTATTCCAGTGACAATTAAAAACAAACTTTAAGCAAAACATGCACTAACATAATTTTTAAATTTTCTAGAGATCTAAACAGGTTATTTTGTTTGGATTTTGCTTAAAGCTACAACATGTATTAAAATTTTCTAAAAGGCCTCTACATCACCAAAACAACTAAACTGGTTATGAGTGTTGGTAAAGATAAAATTATGCAGTGAAGTTATTTATAATAAATGGAGACCTATTCTGCAAACAGGCCTGGCCAGTGGCTGGATCATCATCATCATCATCATCATCATGATGATGATGATTATTATTATTTATAACCATTCTGTAGTTATTTATTGCCATATTGTGTAAATTTAAATTCACGTANATGATGATGATTATTATTATTTATAACCATTCTGTAGTTATTTATTGCCATATTGTGTAAATTTAAATTCACGTAATGAAATGTGGTCATCTTTAAAAAATATCTGACCAATACTGGCATTTTTAGACCTTATTCCTTGGTTACATGCAATAGAGAAAATTTTGTTTATATTTTATTGATGATATTACTGTATGTGTAATATTACTTTTATTTTTACTAGTGATGGATCGAGACTTGAATAATCGAGTTGAGTCAAAATAACAAAGATTGACTCATCATTAAAGTTGAGTTTTTTTTCCAGCAGGCATCAAGCTACTGAACGTGCAAAATGAGTTGCGATGCTTTTAGGTTATAAACAAAAGAATATTTGCATCCAACAATCTCTTTTCGTGTCTTGTAAATCAATAATTTAATATCGCTGAACTGCTAAAGTTGCGTCGGAATGAAANCGATGCTTTTAGGTTATAAACAAAAGAATATTTGCATCCAACAATCTCTTTTCGTGTCTTGTAAATCAATAATTTTATATCGCTGAACTGCTAAAGTTGCGTCGGAATGAAAACTACCCGGCTATGTGTGTTTTGACTCTTGGTCTTATTTGTGATGTTTGGCAGCAATAAAACCCAATGATACAATATACTAGGCGCCCGGCGACAGATAAGATACAACCAGAAGTGTCAAGGTCGATAAATNATGATACAATATACTAGGCGCCCGGCGACAGATAAGATACAACCAGAAGTGTCAAGGACGATAAATAACATGATCATAACTGTCAAGATCGACAGGTACAGTCTCACTATGAGGCCGGGTTTATAAACTACACAAGAAATGCAAGCACAAAAGAAATGCAAAGGCGCAAACAGTCAAATGCACATATCTTAAAGATACAGTTTATTAACTAAGCAGGAGACAAGAACGGAACACAAAAGTTGGTCAACTTCCAACTTCTTGCATTTTCACTTGCGTTTTGCACCTTCTTAATAAGCAGTGATTGATTGCAAAATCATTTTACACTCGTACAGAGGGCTGTGATTTTCAGTTATATTATTTGCTCGTACAATGAATTTATGCCTACACATATGCTATGAATCATAAATAAATACTATAATTACATATTTAAATGTGTTAGTTTCTCGATTTTGCTGAGAAAATTTAATAGTATTCTTAGAAATTCAATATTCAGGCGTTTAAAAACTTTATACCAGTATCTTAACAAAGCCTACAATTTAAAAAAAATATCTACACTAAACAAATATGTTTGAAAAAAAAAAACATGTTCACTAAAAACCATTATGGAAATAAATTTTTTTATACTTGTTTCGTATTTTTATTTTGCAATGTTGGAGACGTCTTGCATCATGCGATGTCATTTTCTCGTTTTGCGTTGTTGCGTTCCTACATTTGCTGCGTAGTTTTTAAACCCTGCCTGACACAAATACATGGAACCATACAACATATTTAAAGATGAAAAGCCTCTTTATCTCATGGCACATCACACCTNGCCTGACACAAATACATGGAACCATACAACATATTTAAAGATGAAAAGCCTCTTTATCTCATGGCACATCACACCTTCGGAAGAAATATGCTTAGATATTGTATACTTGTCATTATTTTAATAATGTAATTACTGTTTTAATAACGTGTATGAAAAAATTACTAACAAAAACTTTAAATGAGGACTGCTTGTCTGCTCACCTGACGACATGCCGACAGACCAGCCTGAAAACTACGCTCCCACTCCACTCCTGTAACTGTTATCTTTTTTTTTCTATCAGCATCATGTGGCTGACATTACCATTGCTACACCTACCGTAGTCATTCGCTCATGGCAGGTGGGAAAAAGCAGCACCATGAATCACTTAACCATATTATTACATAGGTATACATACACATTTATGGCATAAATTCAATTTTATCGAAAAAATTTTCACTGAACTTGACTCATTTCGACTTGAAGCTGTAAATATTAAACTTGCCCATTACTAAATGTTTTACTTGNAATTTTCACTGAACTTGACTCATTTCGACTTGAAGCTGTAAATATTAAACTTGCCCATTACTAAATGTTTTACTTGTGTAACTAAATTGTTCCCATAATTTTAATTATGTATTATTTATTAGGTAAAAAATGTAAAAATGTAATTTTGCTTGTTTCTGTAATTATTTTATTCTGCTGATTTATAATTTTACNTTATTAGGTAAAAAATGTAAAAATGTAATTTTGCTTGTTTCTGTAATTATTTTATTCTGCTGATTTATAATTTTACTAACAAAGTAGCATCATTAAAGGTAGTCCATGCAAATTACAGCAATGTTTTGAAGATGAGGAGATGGTATTGATAATGGAAGGTTTTGATAACTAACTGTGGACTTCGTACAATTTTTGGATTCCCATGTGCTTGAAAGAATGGAATGAAATGGCGGTGGGTTATGGGAAGCAGGTGCCAGTTGTGTCTGGGTGTATTGTAACCAGCCATCACATTTTCTCCCTCCGACACTCATGAATGTAGAAACGTAAGTGGTTGGGTGCTAAAGACCCTTTGGACCAGGTGTAAATCTGCCTGGAAAACAGTGGACATGGTGGTGTGCTCAAATTATCTTGGACTGAGTACACCTCAACCTGGCTAAAAGTACAGTGTTAATATCACAGAAAATGTCAGCGGCATAGGAAGTAGTGTGTGTGCCTCCTCACTGAAGTGTGTTGTGTTAACTACCAACTTGGTCACATGATTCAAGGAAGGCTTGAAAAAGGTGCACGGGAGGGCACAGTGGACGCATACTTAATAGATTTGCACATCCAATTTTCAAAAGATGGCTCCCAGGGAATGTAGAGTTAAGAACAACCATTTTTACCTGCATATCTATTACACACCTTGTATTTCCACTCACAAATTNCCAGGGAATGTAGAGTTAAGAACAACCATTTTTACCTGCATATCTATTACACACCTTGTATTTCCACTCACAAATTCTAGGAAATATTATTTTACCCCTATGCATGACAAAAGGATGGTGATGCATATTTCAGATAGTTATTTTCAGTCATTGAAAACTGTCTTCATGTTTTCATTTTATTTCAAATGAGCCATTTCCAAAAAAATATTTGTATGTAAGCCAAGGTGGATGGCATATCCTCTCACATTCCTGGAATGCTGTTTCTTCTCTCCACCCTCAAGCCACTTCGCTCTCCTCAGTTCANGATGGCATATCCTCTCACATTCCTGGAATGCTGTTTCTTCTCTCCACCCTCAAGCCACTTCGCTCTCCTCAGTTCACAAACACACACAATACATGTGCGCACACGCACACACAGGCCCACACACACGCGCAGATGCACACGTGCACACGTAAATGCATACACACATGCGCACGTATACACGCATACACATGCGCACACGCACAAACACAGAGAGAACAAATGAGATAAAAAGAGAGACATATTCCACAGTCTCCAACCATGGCCCCACCATACATAGACACAGAGTGTGGCAAGAGAAAAAAGTTTTTCTTCCCAGCTCAAACATTTGACTAGAGACAAGCAGAGGGGGAAGCTCTAAAAATAAACAGTGTGTGAAGGCAGGCTAGTTCCCAACTGTTTCTGTTGCCCTCTTGCTACCTCTCACTTGTCCTCCCAGAATGGTAATTTTTGGATGTTTGTAAGAATTTATCNTGTTTCTGTTGCCCTCTTGCTACCTCTCACTTGTCCTCCCAGAATGGTAATTTTTGGATGTTTGTAAGAATTTATCACACACACTTAGCTTATGCAGGGGCACTAGCCACAAAAATTTGAAATATGTGATAGCTGCAGACACACATTGATATTGAAAACAATATAATTGGGTTTTATTATAATGGGANAAAATTTGAAATATGTGATAGCTGCAGACACACATTGATATTGAAAACAATATAATTGGGTTTTATTATAATGGGAGAATGAACATAACCGTACAGACATGGCAAAAGTCACTGAGATAAGTTAAGACTTGCTGTGCCATATTTTTTATCCTCAGTGGGAATTGCAGTATCTACTTGCATAAGTTGTTTTAATAAATGGTCATCATGTTGTGACTGTATCACATTACCTAAGTTACGTGCCTGCATGCGCAGTGGGTTTGTATAAACCTGAAGCAGCTTACCTAGTTGACTNGTATCACATTACCTAAGTTACGTGCCTGCCTGCGCAGTGGGTTTGTATAAACCTGAAGCAGCTTACCTAGTTGACTGTGCTCCATGGGTGCTGGACACACCGAGGTCTTGCTTGTATGGAGGTTGACTCACTACTACTGGCGTGCCGAGGAGCCGCATTCAGCAACACGCCCTTCCCTTCCTTTAACCTTGCAGGGATTGTGTTGAAGGTTGGTTGTGTGAGGAAGCCGCTTTTGTGGAAGTTGTGATCAATATACGACCAAAGTACAGTAGATCTTTAAGTTTGTAAAGAAACCAGATACCTTGTCAGAATTGCTGCAATTAGTCACACAAATAGAGCTGATAAGAGGTGAGGGGGCATCACAAAACTAATAAGGTAGTAAAATAAAGTACATTGCACGGTTTGTTCAGGGTTTGGACATGTCACGGATAAAAACTTTCATAAGGATAAGGTAGGGAAACAAAATAGAGAGGTGACAGTATGGTTGGAGATATAAGAATGGATGGGAATGTGTAAGGATGGAAAAGGGTTTATGGGGAAGCAAGATGGGAATAGAAATTTTAAGCAATTGGAACATCAGAAAAATATTTCATGGGGCAAAGAGACAGCAAAGCGTAGGCGTACGAACAGAAAATGTAAGTCAGGATACGTGGAAATCAATAACGTGTTTTGGCTGTAGAGACGATGGTCATATTCAATACTATTACCCACTAAAGAAAAAAACCAGCTGGTGTAGGAACTGTAAGCATGTTTAGCGCAAGAGTGAAACAGGGCTTGATATTTGCNCTAAAGAAAAAAACCAGCTGGTGTAGGAACTGTAAGCATGTTTAGCGCAAGAGTGAAACAGGGCTTGATATTTGCGACAGTTCTGGTCGGACAAATAAAATTGAGCGCTTTAATTAAATCAGGTGCGTCTGTTGCATTTGTCGCACAAGAGNGACAGTTCTGGTCGGACAAATAAAATTGAGCGCTTTAATTAAATCAGGTGCGTCTGTTGCATTTGTCGCACAAGAGTTACTGTTGGAAATGTTACTGCTGGAAAATCCTGTTGGTAGTATTAATATAATAAAGGATACTAGTATGGCTTTCTCATTTGCTGACGGAAGTATGGTAAAGTCACAACTAAGTGCATATATAAAAATAAAATTTAAGGTTTTTATGATACTTAGTAATTTTTTTCATGTCATGTTGTTGGGCATAAATTTGTTGGCCATGATGAAATTCTTAATAGACGTTGTCAACCAGCAGTTGTGTTTTGGGTTTTCTCCGGATGCTCTGGTAACATTGTAGACCATACCTTACTCCTCTTGCAAAATAGAGGTTGCCCATTCTGACACAGATGTTAAGGATAGGATTTGTGAAATAGCTGAGGAATTTTCAGATGTGGTGGCATCAAAATTAGGACACTAGACATTTTCCAGTGGTACTAAAATTAAAAGATGAACCTGTAACAGCTGTTCCGTATCGAACACCACCTCAGAGATTGTGGATTTTCAAACATATTATTAACAAGATGAAAGAACAAGACCTTGTAGAAGATTCTGTGTAAAGTGCTCATTTTACCATGAACAGCCCATAATACATTGGAAGAGCATTTTGAATATATTCTGTAATGACGCAATATTCTTAATTTTTCGGGACACGGTGACAACTCCCAGAGCTGTGGTTTTGGAGGAAGGTTNTTCTGTAATGACGCAATATTCTTAATTTTTCGGGACACGGTGACAACTCCCAGAGCTGTGGTTTTGGAGGAAGGTTATTGACACTGTTGTCTAAAGTACCAATTTACTACTGAAGTAAACACAGGGCGATTGGAGTTCAAAAAAACAATCTAGTTTTATTATTGCTTTAAAACAAGTTAATTGACACACAAGTTCTCGAGACAACTCCCTCCCGTTCCTGTACGTAGATTACGTATAGTTCGCGTCGTGGGC